>PVJS01027250.1:0-26389 GCA_004027185.1 Glis glis | reverse complement strand
AGGTTCTACCACTGCCAGAGTGAAGAAGGGAGGCTGGGATGAGGCTCAGAAGAAAGTGCAAGCCCTTCCTAATCCTTCCTACCTTGCCCTCTTCTCTAGCACCCCCTAGGGCCAGAGACTATTGGGAGCCACTTGGCAAAGCAGAAAGGTGAGGTCTTAGCCCTGGGCCACAAAAAAAGTGTAGAAGAGCACCATTGAAAGTGAGATCAATAGCTTGGCAACTGGTACAGTCTTGCTGCTCTTTTTATTCTCCTTTCCTAGCACCACACATCTGCTGATATTTAAGTGTTGGAGTGCCCTAGAGCTTGATGTCCTTAAGTCCTCCTGTCCATGGCTTTCAATCTATACACCAATAATTCCCATGTGTGTGCATGTGTGCGTGTGTGTGTGTGTGTGCGTGTGTGCGTGTGTGTGTGTGTGTTACTAAGGATTGGACCCTGGTATCTCTGAGTTACATCCCCAGCCTCATTTTAATTTTTTATTTTGAAACCTGGCCTCACTAAGTTGCTGAGGATGTCTTTGAGCCTGTGATCCTCCTGTTTCTGCCTCTCAAGTACTGAGATTACAGGTATGTGGCAACACACCTGGCAAACTCCCAAGTTTATATCTTCATCCCTGAATCTCCCCTATTCCAGAGTCTATGTGACATCTCCACATAGATTTGTAATAAACATCTCAAACTTGACAAGTTTAAACAGTTATTTTATTTTCTACCCATCTTCAACTTGTCATCATCTCAATAAGAAACACATTATCTATAATTTCCTTAGGTCAAACCTCAGTTATTTTGTAACCTTAATCTTCTAATTACTTTTATAAACTCAGTCTTGCCAATTATTCTTGTAAACTCAATCTCTAAAATACATTTGTGATCCAAGTAGTTTTCTTCTCTCCACTGCTGCAGTGTAACAGTAGTGAGCATCTTTCATTGGAATAGTAAAAACGACTTCGAACTTCTCTCCTTGTTTTCTCACTTGTGACCCTGAATCCACATAGTGTTCAAGTGACATCTTAGATGTAAAAATAAAATCCAGACTCCTTGCCATGACACACCAGGCCCTGCATTAGGGGTTGGCAAACTGTCTGCAAAGGGTTGATGCTAAGTAGTTTGAAGACTAGCCAGTCACTGTCACAAGTACTAAACTCTAAAATTATGACATGAAAGCAGCCATAGATTAAATGCATTAATAAAGGCTGTTCAATAGGCTTTATTTGTAGAAACAGTCAATGGGCCAAATAGTCTCCCTATTCCTACCATATATGAGCAGATCACTTCTTCCATAACTTTCACTTGATCTCAGACTAAATGGTGTTCTTTGTGTTACCTCAAGTATTGTATGCCTAGTGTCCCTTTTTCTGGGTTTCCCTACCTTCAGCTCTATACGGCTGGCTTCTGCCCATTACTCATGTTCCACATAAAGCTCACCTCTTTGGCCATCATGGAGAAACTGCCCCCCTCACTCACCTGTCACTGTACTCCCCAGTTCACTTTGTTTTAGAGCATTCATCAGTATAAGAAAATTTGTATGTGTTCTCATGTTTATTATCTATACTGTCCACTGGAAGAGACAGTGTATTTGAAATCCCACCAACTATGCCCAGTTTATAGTTGCTCAATATGTATTTATTGGGTGAATTAATTAAAACCCAGGGTTTTAGTTTTTAATACTTTTTTCTCCATCAATTAAAAATAAATGATTTGAGCTCATATCTTAGTTTGCCACTGATTCTGCCTTGCTTTTGTTACCTTGATTTAATCAGTCAATCAATGAGGTAATCAGTTAAAAATTTACCAAATTCTCATTCTGTGAATGCATTCAGCTAGACCCATTCAGCTAGATATTCAGCTAGACATGTTACCAGTTATATATATATATATATATATATATATATGTTACAGTGGAGAGATGGGGTTGAGAGAGAAGGCACGTTCTGCTCACCCTGAGCCCACACCAAGGTTTGCAAACTGCAGATCAAGTTCTTCACCTCTTTATATCCTCAGGAGAAAGATCTGTCCTGACATTGTGTTTAGTACTAAACTATTGTAAGCAAGTTCTGTCGAGGCTGAGAGATATGCGTTACCTAGAAGAAAATCTCTCCTGGAGTCCTGGATGCTGAAAATGGCCTCACCTTTTGCCTGACTTTCCCTGCAATCTCAGAAAATTCACATTTATGGGGCAGATTACGTATCAGAACTAATGTCCCTCAAGACTCCATTTTCACCTGGCCTTGTAGCTTATCACAAAACCCATCATCAGCGGAGAGAAAAGGGAAGAGCAGTTCTGTTGCATTTTCTGCCACGGGGCTCAGGTTTGGGGCCAGGAACTCATGTACCTTGTAATATCCCACTTAATCCCTCAAGACTCTCTACTTTCTTGCAGAAAATCCTCAGTCCTTCCCCAATGCCACATTCTAAGCCTCCTGGGGCTCTGAGGAGTCTTGTTGTCATCCTTTATGTCATGTGCGTTTTGTGGTCACCCCCTCTTGTGGAAGACAATTCCTCTGCCACTCTGTTTTTTTTTTTTTTTTTTTTGGTACTGGGGATTGAACCCAGGGGCATTCTACCTCGGACCTACACCCCCAGTCCGATTTTTTGCTCTTTATTTTGAAACAGGGTCTTGCTAGGTTGCGGAAGACCTCACTAAGTAGCTGAGGCTGGCCGCGAACCTGGATCCTCCGGTCTCAACCTCACAAGTACTGGGATTACAAGTGTGCACCACCACGCCCAGCGCCACTCTGTTTTTTTTTTTTTTTCATTTATTAGTACATTGTAATTATACATTTTGATATGTCAGGGTATCAACATCATACCCCTTTGTCTACAGTGTCTACGTTCTAAGACCTCCAGTGGATGACTGAAACCTTGGACAATACTGAATCCTATATTTTTATACTATGTTATTTTTCCTATATATACATACCTGTGATAAATTTTAATTTATAAATTAGGTACAGCAAAAGATTAACAATAACTAATAAAACAGAATAATTAAAACAATATAATGTAATCAAAATTATGTGGATGTAGTCTCTCGGGCTCTCAAAATATCGTATTGAACTGTACTCACCATCCTTAGCATGACTCGAGATGACACAGTGCCTGTGTGATGAGATGGAGTGAGGTGGAGACATGGCCCTGGTGTTGTAGGCGAGGCTGTACCTAAAGGTTACATGAACCCATTCACAACAATACCACCAAGTTGATCTGACAGCTGAGACGACTGCCAAGTAGCACATGGGTGAGGAGCTAACAGCCAAAGGGTGCTCATGTCCTGACCGGAAGGGAAAGGAGACAATGTGAGACTTCCTCACCTATTCAGTAGTGTGAATTGTTTAGTTCTGGAATTTTCCTTTTAATATTTTCAGACCATGATTGGCCATGGGTAACTGAAACTATAGAAAATGAAACTATGTTGGGGGGGACTATTATAATTAAACTTTTAAGGTCAGGAGCAGTTTTCTCATTGGGTAGTACCTCAAAGACTCTGTAACTCCAACGATTTTTACTCCATAGAAGTGTTCCTTTATGTGCCTATGGTAACTTCATTAGACTTTTCCAGGATACTTGTCAAAAATGTAGTCTCCTGGCTCTCACTGGGGCCCTGACAAATCAGAGTTCCTGTGAGTAGGGGCCAGGTCTATGTGCATTTTTAAAATGTTTGATAGTTTATACTTCCTTAAGCTAAAGTTTGAGAACCTGTTTTATTTTGTAGACCTTTGGTGTCACAGAAAGCAAGGAAATTATAGAGGTCAGTTTGCCAAAATATCCCCTGCTTGCCACTTGATGTATTTGAGTTAACATGGAATAGCTTCTTAAAAAATAATAATGCAATTATGTTTTTGTGTTTTACAACAAAATAAAAAGTAACCTTAAATCAATGACTTCACAGATGTTACAGTTAAGAATCAGGCTGAAGAAAAAAATCAAAGAAAAATACTAAGCAAATAAAAATAAAGGGAATTTGAATAGGTGAAGAGGTTCTACTGTTGTTTACAAATTCCTGTTCAGCCACTAAGGAGATGGGTTGCATCAAGCACATTTCTGCTGTTCTTTGACTGGTGAGATGCACCCACAAAGGACATTTGTATCCATGCTGGGCACAGGTGACACCTTCCTGTGTCTCACCTTCCTGTGTCTCCCCTTCCTGCAGTCTGTAGCAGCAGGCAGGGCCTGGGAGCAGTGGGGCTGGCTGTTGGTAAATGGTGATATTATTGCCTTCCATGCCAATTTCCACTTTCATCCTCCCCTCCTCTCTTTCTCTAGCAGAGTATTTTCCCCTGCAATGTCTCCCCTGGTTGTACCGAGGTGTCCACGCCTATGAATGTAGCCTCCATCCTATAAAACCTCACCTGAAAAGAACAGCATCTCTGTGGGTTTCTTTATCAGGTGGGCTGGCTGGCGCCAAGCTTCCCAAGCTGGAGTTTGCTAATCTTATACACATGATGATGCTGATGTGTTAGGGAAGGAGGCTAACACCATCACAGTCTCAACTCAGGTGCACAATGAATGTAGCTGGCATTGCAGTGTCCCCCTATAGCCCCTGAACTCCAGTCACCACTGTATCCTCTGCACCTGAGGGCTCCTTTTTTTCAGGGACAGAAAACTTGGCACAGTCCAGAGCTAAGAGTTAGCCCTCCTAGGGGCAGCACTTATCTACTGACTCTGCAGATGGTGTATAAATATCCCAGCCTCCTTTTCTGGCGGTGGGATCTTTCTGTGGCCTGCATTGCACTTCACCTTTTCCACATTTTCTGAGTTTTCTGGCAGGATTAAGCTCCAGTTGCCCGCCGAATCATTGGTCTTCAGAGAAGACTTTTTCTTGGTTGTCTTTTCTCTTCCATGTCTCCATTCCTTTATTGGTGCTTCCTGGGACAGTCTCCCAAACTAACTACCAATCCTAAGTCTTTGTCTCAGGGTTTGCTTTTGGGAGAACCTTGAACTAAATCATGTCACTGTGATGCAATTTCATTGTGATGCAATGTCTTGCCTTTATTTATTTAATCACAGTGAGAAATTGGGATTGAGCTTCCAATTCAAAGGAATAGGAAGAGTATCTTTCCAAGGCAGGGGGGAAATTTGGGGGAGCTGAAAGCTTTTATTATATTCCTAGCCACCATGCAGTTGTGATGACATATAGTTGTGGATTGAATAACAGTTATGGCTTTTCCCTACCAATAACCTAGAGTTCCCTGCTACGTCATCCCTCTGACATGTTAATTCAGGTAAGCCAGTGGTTCCCAATCTAAGAGGCAGCAGAATCCTCCTGATGGCTAGTTAAATCACAGTATGCTGAGCCACTCCGCCCCCAGAGTCTCTGATACAGTGAGTATGGGGTGGAGCCTTGGAATATGCATTTCTAGCAAGTTCCCAGGTGATGCTGGTCCAGGGGCCACACTGGGAACTGCTCCTGTGCTTATGCTTTTACTATAACCTCCTGAGATGTAGACCTGACATTTACCACTGAAATAAAGCATTAATTGACTTTTCCTTTAAAATCGTGTCTGTTGATTTTAAGTAGTATACTTACATGACTCAAAAGTCAAAGTATATTAAAAATGGCTGGATTCTTTCTTAACAGTGTTGTGCTTAACAGGGGAATACTGATTCATTTCCATGGAAGAAATGCAATAAAGATGTGTATAATCTACCAGTATTCTGGAAGTACTATCAATATTATTGTACATATAGAAAGCCCAAGAAAATCTACTAAAAAAACCCCAACTATTCGTTTAATGAATAACATGGCTATATACAATATTGATGCAAAAATATCAGTAAACTTCCTATACAAGTAACAAATAAAGAGAATTTATAATACAAATAGAGGCTTCATTGCCAAAAATACAAAATAAACTAAAGAAGGAACTGTGTTTTGAAAATTTACAAGATTGATATATATATATATATATATATATATATATACAGATATAAATAAAAACTAAAATATCCTGATGGCCAAAAGGAAAGACTAGAACCAATAAAATATACAATGTTCTTGAGTGGCAAGACTCAGCTTTTTAAGTGTCCACCTTCTTTAAATAAGAAATATATTCAAGGTGATTCCAATAAAATATCAACATGCATTTTTAAAAATATTAATATGCAAGCCAGGCATGGTGGTTGCATGCCTGTAATCCCAGTACTCAGAAGGCTAAGACAGGAGGATTGTAGGTTTGAGGACAGCCTCAGCAACTTAGTGAGACCCTGTCTCAACATAAAAAAAAATTAAAGAAGGGCTGGGGATGTAGCTTGGAGGTAGAATGCCCCTGGGTTCAATCCCCAGTACCAAAAATTAAAAAATAATAAAATAATAAAAATAAAAATATTAACATACTTTATTTTTTAGGGAATTTTTATGTTCACAGCAAAATGGAGCAGGAGATACAGAGATTTCTCATATACCTATCCCCCCACACATGCACAGCCTCTCCCATTATCAACATCCCCCCCAGAGGGGTACATTCATTACAACTGATGAACCTACATTGACCACCCAGAGTCTAGTTTATATTAGGGTTCATTCTTGGTTGTATATTCCTATGGGTTTGGAAAAATATCTAATGACACATACCTGCCATTGTAGTGTCATATAATTTCACTGCCCTAAAACTCTTCTGTGCTTTGCCTTTCATTCCTCTTCCCTCTTTAACTCTCAGAAAACCACTAATCTTTTCACTCTGTCTGCATAGTTTTGCCTTTTCTGAATGTCACAGCTGGGACCCTACAGTATATAGCCCTATCAGATTGGCTTCTTTCACTTAGTGATATGCATTTAAGTTTCCGCTATGTCTTTTTATGGCTTGATAGCCAATTTATTTTTAGTTCCAACATTAATTTTTAGCCTAAAGTTACAATTTCTAGAGGGTTCATGGAAAACTACACAAGTTTAGCCAGAAAGATTCTGCAAGTATAATGAGGAAGGACTAGCATCAATATACTGTAAAGCCATTAAATATTATTTAGTATTAAAATCAGAGATAATAAAACATCCTGGAAATCCACAATAATTTAAACACTGTGATATGAAATCATGAATAGACACAATAGAAGGTACAGAAGTAGCCTTTGACACATACAAATATTTAGTATTATCATAGGTTAACATTTAAATTCTTGATAAAGAAATGGAATATGAAACATGTGGTCCTCTGTGTTATAAATAGTTAGTTTGGATACTACTTTAGATTCATCTATGCAAGTGTTTATGGAGAAGCCACTCTTTGCCAGACAGCATGACATGCATTTCCACAAGCACTGGCCAGTTTAATCTTCATAAAAATCCATAATGCAAGAATTCACATCTCTATTTGTGTGTAGGGGGGTACTGGGGATTGAACCCAGGGACATTCTACCTCTGAGCTATATCCCTAGTCCTTTTTATAGTTTATTTTGAAATGGGGTCTTGCTAAGTTGCTGAGGATCTCATTAAGTTGTTGAGGCTGGCTTCAAACCTGAAATCTTTTTGTCTCAACCTCCCAAGTACTAAGATTACAGGCATGTGACTCCACACCTGGCTTCACGTCTGTATTTTAAAGCTAAAGAAAATGGAGGCCCAGAGAGATTAGGTGTCTTCCCTACAATTGCACAGCACTGAGTGGCTCAGCCAGAATTCAAACATTGGCCTCTGACTCCCTCCCTGGATGGAGCTCTTTCTCTGCATTGAGCTTACAATCATATTAAGCAGTGTTTTGGACCATTTCATTTATCACATGTAGGTGATAAATGTAGAAAACTCTACTCACCTTTATAAGTCCTTGTTTTCTAGAGTAGTCAACATGAGTTTCTAATTAGCAATTTAGATTATGAAACTTTTAAGAAAAGATTTGTAACTATTTTCTTTTATAGAAAATTGACTAATTTTTTCAGTTCCGACCACCAACTTAGTGGGGACCAGTGGTCTGAGTGGACTGAGGTAGTAGCTAAGGGGATGTGAGTCCTGCCTCCCTGGTATGTTATCCCTGGGCAGCGTGATGGCCTGGCCAGGTCTGAGCAAGTCCAGGCAAATTGGTGATGTGAAACAGGTGTGGTCCTCCCGTTCCAGGGCCTCTGCCTCATGTTAAGGAAATGCAGATGGGCAACCAGTGTCCTCTCTCCATGGAGGACCAGCTTTCCACGTACTCAGAATGCCTCACAGGCACACCTTATGCTCATTTGGTAACCAGCCATTGAGCTTCAGCTCCTCAGCAGCCAGGCCTCTTGCCTCCCCTCTCCCCCATGACACTATACACGCAGACTGACTGTTGCTCATGATGGTGCTGTGCTCATTCACAGCTGACTCAGAGAACAACTCCTGATTCTGAGGCATGCCAGTGCTTCTTTTATTTTTTAAACAAGAACAATCCACCTGTTGGGGAAACTCATGATTTGCCAGTGATTTATGACTTTTATTTTTTTCCTCTTTAATCAGGATGCAGCCCTTGTTTCATTAGGTTTATTACGTTTTAATTACCTTAGGGACCTATTTGGTGCCTAATTATCTGTATGACAGGAAATTAAACCAAACTTCTATTTGTCCGCAGGCACTGGTAACCTTGTTCTCCCCACCCATTTCCTTTCTTTTCTTTTCTATTTTTCTTCTTTCTTTTTTAAAATTTTTTTTTTGTGGTACTAGAGATTGAACCCAGGAGCATTCTACCTCTGCGCTATACCCCCAGCCCTATTTTTTGTTATTCTGAAACAGGGTCGCACTAAGTTACAGAGGGCCTCACTAAGTAGCCTAGGCTGGCCTTGAACCTGTTTCCTCCAGTTTCAGCCTCCCAAGTACTGGGATTAAAAGCATGCGCCACCACACCTGACATTTTCTTTTTTTAAATAATAGCATGAATTACGAATCTAAACCAAAGTGAATTTGGTGCAGCACTTTCAGGCCATGAGTTATAAAACATTCAACAAACTTTCAGAAGATAGTCGGATTACTGTCAATTGATTAATTGTCAGCAGATTCATCATACTTATCTTAGTTGGTCTCTCAAGTTTGACTTCTGAGATCAAATCCTCGCATTGCTACTGAGTAGCTATGAAACTTTGCCCAGTAACTACCTTCCAATGTTTTGATATTCTTACCTATAAAATGGGAATAATAATGAGACCTCTCAAAGTGGCTGAGAATTAAGTGCGATGAAATGTGTAAGTGCACACACAGTACTTCAACACCTACTACATAGTAACTGTTCAATAAATAATCATTATAATCAGGAGAAAGCCAAGACTTGCAGATATGGATCGGTATTTTTATTGACAGCCATCTGTTGTCTGTTTCAGATGAGAGAGGAGCATTGTGAACAGTTGCGTGTTTCTGCCGCCATGGAGAGAAGCAGAGGCAGGGATGGCCTTAGTCTGAAATCAGGCAGGAAGATCTCAACACAGGGACTGTTGTATTCTGTAAGCTCTGATCATGTTTACTCCTGACTTTTTGGACTGGCCAGGAGCTGCTAATTTAAAGCTCCAAGTCAAAAGATTCTTTTCCTTCCCTCATTCTACTTTCCACCATCTAACTCATGCAGAAATTATTGGTTATAAGCTCTACACATAATGTGATCCCCTCCCACAAAATTATAAAAGCAAGAGAATGAAGCAAATGAAAACTCCCTAATTCCTCCAAGTTTCATTTCTCTTTCATTGCAAGGTTGGAACATTTTTTATTTAGAGCCTTTCTCTCCATTTTCTTCATTATTTGAAATCTCAGGAATAAAACATGCTGGGATACCAGAGAATGATGAAAATATTCACTGTCTATACCTCCAGGCTTAGGTTCCTTTCTCAAAGCTTCCCCTTCTTGTCAGCCTTTGTCAAATGGGTTTAAGATTTTACCAGTAAGAAGCAAATATTAAATCGGTGCACTTCAATCTCTATAGTTCAGAAGGAACCCTTGTGCCCCCCAGAGCTAAATCTACCAATCTGAGTGACATATCTGCAAGGAGGTAATCTGGTAGCAGCAAGAGAGAGACATAATCACACACAAACCAAGCCAGGCCATGATGATAATTGCAGTGTGGCGGTCCCTGGTATCCTAGGAGTAATTACCCTGACAGTCTTTATCATTCTGTGTTAGATGTGATATGAAGCAATTATCTAGTTGCTTTTTTGGAATATTGATGCCTGCGCCATCTCTGCACATTATCCTCATCTCCCACTGTGACCCTGCAGGACTTAATTCTGACACCTTGAATCTCTCATGGCAGATTGATAAGGAGCTCTGGCTTAATCTTTCCTTTCTTAAGATGAGACTGGTGTTTACCTGTTTTATTAAGGAGAAGTACTGATAACATGAGGTCCTGCCATTTTCTTTTTCAGCTTGCAAAATTTGATTTCTATCTCAAAGTCTCCAGTGCCCAGTCCCCTACTGCAAATATTGGTACAATGGCATTTACAGCTAATTGTAAGCCACTCTCATAACAGGGGCATACATTATTGTTTTTCCTTATAATTGCTTACAATGGTCCCTGTGTTCATTTGAGGCTCTGCTCGTAACCCTATTTTAATAGTAATCTCAAGGAAATGGAATAAGATTTATTAAGGCCACAGGCTTCAGGTCCATGCTCACTTTGTTGGAGTAATGCCATGAGAATGGAAATTTCACCCTCCAAGACATGGTCTATTTTCATAAGTTGAAATTGGCATTGTGTTCATATTTTGCTTTCATCCTAATAGCTATTTCTCATCTTCCTTATTTTCATTTTTTTCAGAGAGCAGACTTTTGTTTGGAACATGGATCAACATGCCCATGTTTTAAATATTTCATATCGTATCAATTTGTTTGTACCACACACAATAGGAGACTTCTGGCATCTTTCAAAAAGGCTGGAGGAAGCCACTTCCTGATGCTGTGTATGAAGGGCCTCCTTTCCCCCTCGTATAGAGTCTGCAGGGAGGTATGGGGTGGTACAACCCATAGAAAGAGCAGTAGTTAAACCATGCCACAGCTGTGGCCTTGTGATGACACAACACACACACACACACACACACACACACACACACACACACACCCCTATCCATGTGCTCCTCTGTGGTCAGCACTGCCATCCCTGTGAAGAAATGTCAACATGGCAGTTTGCAATGGTGTCAAGAGCATGAGCATTTGAAGATGGGCTACCCTGACCCCTACCTGCAATGAGACCCCATGGCTCCACGGCTTCCTCTCCATGAACCATTCTTTCATCATTGGGAAATGAAGAGAGCCACACATTCCTCCAGCAGCTGATCATAAGAAGGAAAGCCCTTGGCACAGGGTCTGTAAAGAGTAGACTTTCTCAGTGTTCCTTCCCACACTTGTCTGTCTGTCTGTTCATGCAAAGGGTTGAGTCATTGGACTTCTAATCCCTTGTCTCACACTATTATCCTTTGTCTATGAATGGTACCTCTAGCACAATTCATGATTCATTTCACTCTTACCCCATAGCAAATTCCCATTCCCTACCCTACCCTCACTCCATAAGCAAATGTTCCTATGTTTTGTGTAATCATTTATTTGAAGATATTCTTTAAAAATAATTTGTTTTATGAATATAACTTTACACAAATTTTGTTCTGCTAGATATTATCCTTTTTCTCTTTCTTTTTTTTCTTGTTACTTTCCTTACTGTGATGTGTTAAAGTTCTATCCATGTTGCCATGTATAAATCTAGCCCATTAGTGCTCACTGCCGCATGGAATTGCATGGTGTGGAGCCGACGTAGGCATTTATGCAGTGGTAAGCCCTTAGATTGGATCCAGATCCAGTACCACAAACAACAGTCTTGCACATCCTCTTTGCTGACCTGTGTAAGAATCTTTTTGATGTATACAAGGGGAGGGACTGCTGAACTGACATCCAGAATGTCTAGACTAATCCTCACTCCATCGATACATGTGAGGATTCCCATGGCCAACACCCATACATCCCCACCAACACTGGGAATTACTCAGTTTTCCAATTTCTAAGCATGGAGAAATACCTTATTGCCATTTCTATAAGACTAATGAATTTGTGCATCACTTATCTCTCTGTTGATTTTCTCCCATGGTTTCCTTTATTGGGCATTAACTTCTGATTTTGATATAATAAAATCAATTGCTTTTTAACCTTTTGGTTTTTGCTTTTGAGCTTCTAAGATATCCTTCTCACCCCTTGGTTACAAAGAAATTTTTATCTTCTGAATTTATAGTTTCACTTTTACATCCGTTCCTTAGCTATCCAGAGACTACTGCCACACATGGTATTAGGAAGTGGCCCAGTTTATTTTTCTCTATATAAAGGATGATGCCAATAAAAAACCATTTTGTTATGGTCACCTCTGTTGATCTCTTACTATTTTCTTTGTTTCATTCTTTCAAAACATTGCTCAGTTGTCTTCACTGTTTCTAGTGTTACATTGTGTTCTATTGTGTGTCATATACCATTACATTGTTTCTCATTTTATTCCATTTTCCTCATTGTTTCTAGTGTTACAAAGCTAATATCAATCTGACTCTTATTTTGCTCTATCCTCCACATTTCTTAGTTTTTCTTTTATATTTCTCTTTATCCTTTCCTCATGCAATCTGAAACAGTTCCTAAATCTGTTTCCCAGATCATAAATTTATTTTTCTGTAACATTCATATACTTATCCCATCATCTGTGTTCTTAATTTCAGTTACTATGTTTTTGTAGTTAATATGCCCACTTGGTTTATTTTATGGCTAACTATTCTCAATTCATATTGGTTATCTCCTACATATATCCCTTCTTTGTATCTTATGCTTAATTTTAGTTTTTGGTCTCTTTTCCCAGTAATTTTTTCTATTCAATGTTTTATCTTTCTATTTGGGCAAAACTGTGCTTCTGTTACCTAGTAAGTTTGGTTTGTAAGGTCCTGATGTGGAAGCAAATATGATTTCCCAGAAACATGAGCATCACTTAGAAGCTGCACCACCACCTTCCTTTCTAGAATTCAGCTGGCTCCCTTCTCCACTATATACACCCACCAGGATACATATACCAGTTCCCAATAGCCTTTAGTCTACCCTGGGTAATAAACTTGTGTGTGTGTGTGTGTGTGTGTTGCGGGGGGGGGCTGGTGAGTCCAAGAGCATTCTACCTCCAAGCTACACCCCCAGCCCTATTTTATTTTAAATTTGGAAACAGGGTCTCACTAAGTTTCTGAGAGCCTTGCTAAGTTGCTGATGCTGGCTTTCAATCTATGATCCTCCTGTCTTCGCCTCCCAAGTACTAAGATTATAGGTGTGCACCACCACCCCCGGCAATAATAAACTTTCTAAAGATTAGTGATCCTAGATGAGTGCTTTCTTTTCATCTCTCTAGTTCTTTCAAAATTGATTTTGTGGGAAGAATCCAAAGCCTGTGTCTATTTGTCATCTTGTCAGGATCTAGAAATGCTTTGTCTTTTCCAGTCTTCACAACCTCTCCTTTTATCCCTAGTGTTTAGTTCCCCTTTGGAAGGCATGCACACATCATGAATGCACATTTAGGACAATTGGAGGAATAGGAAAACACACCTTTGATCCAATATATAGAACCCCTACAAAATAAATAAATACCTCCTGTCTGGTCAAACTCTCTTGAGACAGATTTTCTTCTCGGGGATTATCAGACAGAGTTTGAAAAGTTAAAATGATAACAATGAGTTATGCTAATTGATATATTCTAGCCACAAAAAGACAGACACTGTATTTTTCCACTTATATGATGTATCTAGAATAGTCAAACTCATAGAAAGAGAAAATAGAATGATGGTTCTGGGAGTAGGGAAGAAGAGATGAAGTTATTGTTTAATGGGTATAGCATTTCAATTTTGCAAGATAAAAATGTTATAGAAATCTATTGTATAACAATGTGAATAAACAACACTGCTGAACTGTACAGTTAAAAGTGGTAAAGATGATAAATCTGCTATGTGAATTTTATCACAATTAGAAACTTGTAATTCTTTAATCACAATTAAAAATTATAGTTGAAATAAATTTAAGAAGGCTTTTATTAAAAACAAATTATAGCACTGGAATAAACTTTCTAGGAAGTAATTTAGCAATGAATCAATAGCCTTAAGAATATCCATACCATCTTGTAAGTGTGTCCTAAGGGAAAAATGAGAAATGTGGTCGGGGGATCATTGAAATTTATTCACTGCAGCATTTTTTTATGATGTAGAAAAATAAATACTTAATCTAAATGCTCAACCAGAGGAATTGTTAATGTTGGCACTTCCACAGGAAGGAAAATGCAGACATCAAGAACTTGGTTTGAAGTATATTTAATGATGTGAGGAATATTTAAATTATATGAAAAATTAGATGCACAGCTATGAATTCAATATGATTCCAATTTTTAGAAAATATAAACGGGAACTAAAATGGAAGGAACTACACTAAAATATAAAGTGATAAGTTGTAGAAGATGGGATTATCTGTGATGTGTGCATAAGTGCTTTCTAAATTAATTTGGTACTCAAATAGAGACCATGATGATAAGTAACTCAGAATAGTATACTTAAGATATACCAACATAACATTCTATTTTAATAATAAAACAACAAAAATTTAGAATATAATAAGAGTTTTCCTGAGCTATCTGCATATATTTCCTTACTCAGTCCTCCCAACAACCCTATAAGATAGGTAATATTGCTATCCAAATTCCTTGATGAGAAAAATGAAGCTCAAAAGTCAGTCATCATAACTGAGGGTTCACGATACACGAACCCAGAACTCCCTGATATGAGCCCCCACTTCTTTCCACTTCCATGTAATCTGAATGGACGAGAGTGAGAGTAGCTGCTCATGAGAGCCTAGATGTTTTTGTCCTTTGATGGCCTGTGGCTAAGTCCATTCTGCAGAGAGCTGGCTGTCAATGCCTGGGTCCAGGCCCCTCAGTGGAGATGAATGAGCCATGAGTTCACCAGAATTGGCTGATCGGAATTTCTTCTCATAGTGGGGGTAGTAATGCTTTGGTTTTGCAGCCTCCATAGGGTCAGGGAACAGCTAGGTCACAGAATAGGCCATTCCACCCATTAGCTGTTTAAAGGCACGGCACTTGGCAGCCTCCTTGAGAATTTACTCAGAGGTCCATGATCATTGCTTGATCATTCCTTAGAAGCATATCGACCCATTGATTAGAATGTGCTGGACTTGGTCAACTTTTTCTATAGCAAGTCATTCACAATACATATTGTTTGGGAAATATGGAGTGCTCTGAGAGCTCATTTAAATTATAAGTGCTCTTGAAAGCCATGACTGGAAGTGACTCTCTAGCCTTTCAGGTTCTTGCAGTGGTTTGCAGTACACTTTCAAAGAAGGGCTTTTAAGTGGTTCAGTATATGTGCATTCTACATCCAAAAGAGCCCATGTATTACATAGGAGAAATGATGAGGTCAAAGCACTCCTTCTTATTAGAAGTGTAAAAACATATAACCTTGCCCCAGTCAAATATCCCAAAGTCCCTTTAGAATCCCAATACTGGTTGAGGTCAACAGGCTCACTGTAGACTCTAAATACATGTACCTCTTGTACAAATTTTACCAGAGTAATAGGATGTTAAAATGTGGTTCTTTTTTTCTCAATGCTGGCTTGGGCATAAGCCAACATTGCTATAATGCTACATTCCATGGAGATCACCCTGCAAAATGTTCAGATAGGAAAGCTGTGATCCCTGAGGAACTCTCAAGCACTTTCTCCATACCCTTAGTCTGGAAGAGCTGTGGAAAGTTGTTTCTGTTTCTTGGGTTTGTTTTTGTTGTTTTGTTTGTTTTGTTTTGAGGAGAAAGTTGTGGAAGATAGGTGCTGGTATATGGTGAATCCCATCCCTCTGCCCCAAGGTGGAGAGATGGGGAAATATTTTCCTCTCACCTCAAGTCTAGTAAGAAAATTTTCAATAAGACCATTCTAAGAACTTCAAAACCATCCCTTGCACCTAGGAAACATATGGGCTCTATATGAATAACAGATATGTTTAGAAGTAGTTTAGCAGCTTTTACAGTGCAGCAAAGGGTAGATCATTGCTTTGTAGGGATCAGGTTTATTGGAGTCAGAGGGAATAAAAGTGGCATATACAAACTAGAAAGTTGGAGAAGAATCAGTATTGGACTGTCTTGGATTCTATCCAATGGAGACATCAAGAAGTGTAAACAGACTTGAGCAATGAGAATCTCAATATTGCCAGATTTCTAGGTCATGCATGTCAGGGGAGTAAGTGGTGGAGTAGACATGTTACCTGTAAAGGGCTACCACAGGTGGGAGCTGTATGAAGATGACATGCCATCGGGGCCTTCAAAGAATCCACCAAAATGCTTCATAAAAAATGAAAATGAATTAGTTATTTGGGAGTCTGATGTAGGAGGATGGCGAGTTTGAAATAGGCTGGGCAACACAGCAAGACCCCCACCTCAAAAACGAATGAATGAATGAGTGAACGAATGAAGTAGCTTTAAAGATTAGTTGGTCAAAGAATGCAAAGCCATCTTTTCTGCTGTATGAACTCCATTTCCTCCCTGCCCTTCAACCTAAAAGGCATCAGAAACAAAAGTCAACAAGAGAAAAGAGCAGGGGTAAAAGGTAAATACAGCCCACTTCCCCAGCTTCCCACTTGCAAAACGCACCACCTGGCAAAGGGGAGAGGTTTTAACTTCAAGAATGTTCAATATTTTAACTGTTATCTGGTAAAAAAAAAAACATTCTAAATATTATAAAGCAATACTGTGATGGATTTAAGTGTTTTTAAGATGTTTTATTTTATAAGCATGATCAGCAAATCCATGGACAACTCAGAACTTCTTTAAGGAGCAGGAAAGAATGTACTTCTATAAGTACTTTTTTTCACAGGATAGAAGAAGAAAACTATTAAACTGCTTCATATTTGATCCATGAGTTTGGTCTATTCAGTGCAGAGGTAATGCACTCAGAATCCTGGCTGATAACACTCTGTCAAATCCCAGCCTGTTCTTCATTCCCAGAGTGGTGGTTCCTCTGAGAGCTTGTGCTGCTGAGCACTGGAAGGTGAGATCTCAGAGCTGTGAAGAGATGCCATATTCTGCAAAGTGGTTGGAACAGAAGAGGACGGGTGGGGTGAGGGGATCCAGATGGAGAATCAACTCAAAGTGAGCACCCTTCCTCTCACTGTTGGACCAGACAGAAAATATTCAACATACTAATAAGAAAGAAGGTCTGAAGCTGGTGCCCTCACTAGAGTTGCCAGATCAACCCTATCTTCAAATGAAAACACAAGGCACTCTAGATTTTAGTATAAGCATGTCTTAAGTATTACTTGGGAAGATCCATATTAAAAATTAATTCATTGCTTATCTGAACTTCAAATTTCACTGGGTATCATGTATTCTATTTTTATATTCTTTTTTGAGCATTGTAATTATACATCATAGTGAGGTTCAAAGTGATAAAAACATACATGCATATCCCACCCTGCTACCCACCCCTTCCTGTACATGTTAGTGAGATTAGTAGTGATGTCTTTATGTATGGACATAGCATTATTTGAACTGTTTCCTTCATCAGTTCCCCTTTTTCTCCTCCCCCAAATTCCCCTCCCCAATATCCTTCCACTATTCCACTGGTCTCTCTCCTTATTTATCTGAAGCCTCTTTTGTATCCTATTTTCTTTCTAGCTGAACAGAGAAGAGAAAACATATAACCCTTGATTTTATGAGACTGGCTGATCTCACTTAGCATAATATTCTCTAGTCCCTTCCATTTCCCTGAAAATGACATAATTTTGCTCTTCTTTATGGCTGAGTAAAATTCTATTGTGTGAATATACCAGTTTCATTATCTATTCATCTGTTGATGGGCACCTAGGTTGATTCCGTAATTTGGCTGTTGTGAATTGTGCTGCTATGAACATGGATGTGCGTGTATCACTATTGTATTCTGAGTTTAATTATTTGGGAAAGATACCAAGGAGTAGTATAGTTGGGTCATATATATGGTGGTTCCATTTCTAGTCTTTATTTTGGGGGGTACTGGAGTTTGAACCCAGAGGCATTCTAACTCTACACTATACCCCCTGCCCTATTTTATTTGTTATTTTGAAAGAGGTTCTCACTAAGTTGCAAGGGCCTCACTAAGTGCGGAGGCTGGCCACAAACCTTAAATCCTCTTGTCTCAGCCTCCCAAGCACTAGGTTTACAGGCATCCACCAATGTGTCTGAATACATTCCTAGTCTTTTAAGGAACCTCCATACTGATCTCCATAGTGGTTGTACTAATTTGCAGTCTCACCTACAGTGAATAAGAGTTATTTCCCCACATCCTTGCCAGCAATTATTGTTTGTAGTCTTGGTGATTGCCATTCTAACTGGAGTTAGGTGGGATTTTGGTGTAGTTTTGACCTCCTGCATTTCCCTAATTGCTACTGATGTTGGAACATTTTTACATATATTTATTGGAAATTTGATTTTCTTTTTTTTCAAAAGTGTCTATTCAGTTCAATTGCCCATTTTTGTATTGGGTTATTTGGTTTTTTAGGGTTAAGTTTTTTAAGTTCCTTAGATTATTCTAGATATCAGTCCTGTATCTGAGGAGTAGCTGGAAAAGATTTTTCCAATTCTGTCAGTCCCGCTTCAGATTTGTTTTTTTTTTTTTTTTTTTTTGCGGTACTGGGGATTGAACCCAGGGGCGTTCTACCTCTGAGCTCCATCCCAGCCCGATTTTTATTTTCGTTCTTTATTTTGAAACAGGGTCTCACTAAGTTGCAGAGGACTTCACTAAGTAGCTGATGCTGGCCAGGAACCTGGATCCTCCTGTCTCTGCCTCCACACCGGCCATCTTCAGACTCTTGATGGTTTTCTTTGCTGCACAGAAGCTTTTTAATATGATGTCATCCCATTTATTGACTCTCAGTTTTATTTCCTCAGTTTTGGGGGTCTTATTGAGGAAGTCTCTAATGGCCACCCTAAGTGCACCCTTCCCCTCTCCTGCCTAGTGGGATTGCATTTAGGCCTTTGCACCTTTTAAAAATGTCCTGAGATGGAGCTCTCAGCAGTTGTGATGATCCTAGTCTCCAAGTCAAAGCTTGACACACATTGTCTGATACCTTGACACCAGTATAGAATAGTTTAAATTGAAACCATCCTATAATACTCAGGCCTGTTATTCCTTTATTCTTGCCCCCTAGATGATGCAGGTTAAAACCAAAAGAACTGTTCCTTGATGACTTCTCTGGAAATTTTCTTCAGCAGTGTGGACTTGGGCAAGACACTGAAGCTCTCTGGCTACTCTGTCCCATCACCTATAAATTGCAAATATCAGACTCCTAATGAGAACCAATAAGCTAATTAAGGGAAGTTGGCTTTTGACACCCTGAAAATCCTTATAAATGCCACTATTCTTGGCAGCAGTATAAGGATTAATATGTCTAAACTTTAAAATTTCTCTGTTGGTATTCAGTTTGCATAGAAAAAGTGCATGGAAAAGTCAGGCATGGTGGTGCACGCCTGTAATCCCAGTACTTGTGAAGCTGAGACAGGAGGATGGCAGGTTCGAGGACAGTGTCAGCAACTTAGCGAGGCTCTCAGCTACTCAATGATACCCTGTTTCAAAATTAAAAATAAAATAAAATAGGGATGAGGGTGTACCCCAGAGGTAGAACACCCCTGAGTTCAGTCCCCAGTACCCCCAAAAAAGAGTGCATGAAAATTACTTTATGAAGTAACATGCAACTCTCAATGACCTACCTGCCTGATGAACTCAAGCTTAATCAAGGATATGGGACCAACAGACACAAAAACTTCAGTGAGCCTGTTCACATGTCCCCTCCGCTGAAGGCTTTTCCAGATCCAGCTCTAAACTCTCCAACCTTTTAATGCCTGTCCCTCCCTTTGTCTAATGACTCTTGGGTGGTGCTCGCAAATGGAGAAACAGCTCGAAGATGAGCAAGAAAGAACAAGAAACAGGGAATGCAGAAGAGCTACACATTAGACCTCAGTATGTGACTCTCAAAGACACACTGCTCTTAAGACATTGGAGCAGGTGGCTAGTGGTCATCATTCCCGAGGACTAGGTACTTTTCTATGCTTCTCAGGTTTGTAGCCTGGGCCACTTGGACAAGGGCAGGCTTATCTTTGAAGGTGACACTCCTCCTAGGAACTAAGATCTCAAGGGACTAGTTCTAGAAGCCTCTCCCCCCCACACTGGCTTTAGTACTCATTCCACATTTGCATCTTCCAGTTTTTTGGTAAGCCTAGCTCACTTCCTTTAAATTCATTAACTTTTGCTGTTGCTTTTGTTATTCCAGCTAGCAAGTCATAAGCAAAAACCATTTGATCTTAATTTTGCATTGCTCACTCTCAGTTTTCTTTTAATCATTTTCTTATGATCTTCATCAAAAAATACTTGTAAAACTCATGAAGAAAAGCCCTTAATATCTTTTCCCCATACACACTTAATTTTCTTCTTCTAGCTTTTTAAATGACAAAGTGGCAAGTGACTTCCAAGAGAGCTTCAGGAAATCTAACCAAACAACAAAATAGTTGTGTGATGTCCAACATACTGAAAAATTGCCTTACAGAAAATCCTTTGGTTACAAGCCTGGGGAGGAAGGTAAAGTCATTTTAAAGCATCAGAAGCTCGGAGGAGACAAATGGTGCTTGATGAGTACTTGAGATGAATACCACAGGCTAATGCAAGCAATCAGCAGGTTTGTGGAGAATATGCTGATATCTGCACACACAAAAAAATGCAGTGACGGAGGAGAGCTTACACATAAACACAGGAGCTCAAAAAATATTATTGCTAGAAAAACCTTGACATTTGGCTATTTCTTATGGTGCAGCTAGATGGGAGATGTAGGGTTCAGTTTTTGCAACTGATTATTGTTCCTGTAATAAATCCATCCCAAGTGTTGCTTCAGGACTCCCCTATGTGAGACTCTGTCCCATGGCATATCAGCCAGGCATTCCTCATTAGTAAGAGTAGTTAATCACAAAGTGACAGAACCAATATGAAACATACATTGATAACTTTAAAAATTTTAAATCAGGGATTAAATATGGGAAGGTAATTCAGTTCAGTACCTGTATTTACCTGCTCTTGAATGCTCTCAAGAATAACTTTCTCAGCCTCGCTGGGTGTCCAGTTGCCAGACCCCATTATTGGCAAAAATGCTGTCCACTGGATTTTCCTAGTCATGCAGGATTCATCTTTTTGTGCTCTTAGAAGCTCCTCTGTGGTTGTTTCTTATAAAGCCTGCAGGTATTTCTCTCCTGAGCAGTTAAACATATCTCCACTTAAATTTGTGCATCCATTTACCCATTCCAAGTGGCCTACAACCAGTAAGCCTCAGTTGAAGTGAGCAAGGAAAATAAATTTAAGTTCACACCTACATGCTAAAACATATAATCACACTTTATTCTTATGGAGATGGTAGTAAAAGATAGTATTCAGTAGTTGTCTGTGGATTTTGGTACTCTCGCACCCATGGGCAAGAATACTTCAAGGCCTGATATCTAGTGATAAATGATCACTTTACCATTAGTCGATTGGCTCTGACCCTCCAGGTATCAACCATAAAGTAACAAACAGTCTGACTCTCCAAATGGCACATCCATCCTTTTAATTAAAGTCAAACATGGTGGGCTAGGTAAATTCACTCACAGATGAACCTGTACTGTTTAGGTTCTTCAGTCATTACTAAATTCCTAAAAAATAATGTAGCAGAATGCACTGCCCAGATCCTCCACTGAAAAAAAAAAATGTAGACCCAGGCCCCACCATGCTGGGAGTGTGATAGAGCAGAGAGCCTAAGCTCCTAACCTGTACAAGGGGTGCCTCGGCTGCAGAGAGCCAAGCTCATGCCCCCATTCTAGATGTCTCGGGTCTAATGACCAATCAGCCAGGGGAGCAGAGGCCTGGCCTCTTTGTTCCAACAAAGCACAACTGAGAAATGTCATGCTGGTTTCAGACTCTTCTTTATGTTGTCTTCAATCTCCATTAAAAGGTGTCAGACCTCACTTCAGTCCTTGGCCCAATTTACTTCCTTCCCTTCCTTTCTGAGGGTGTTGATCTCAAAAACAAACACTTCCTCATTATCTTTCTGCATGGAAATCTTCATTTCAGAGTCTGCTTCCTGGGGAAGCCAAACTTCAGTGACTACTTCATTTCATTTTGGCCTATTTAGAGAGCCCATAGAGACCTACTGAGGCTTTTTTATTAACCCACGCACTACAAAAAAACCTGCTAAATAATACTTTCCCCTTCCAAATAATTATGCAACTTTTTCATAATTTTATCTAGAAAACAGATGAGTGAATGATACATTTGATAAGAGGAGAGTCTAGTAAAAAAAATACCTGTGTGATGAGGGCAGATGTGGGAATGGTAGGAAAATTAATACACCCAGAAGATATTGGTGTCAACTACTGATTATTATCAGGAATTCTACCATTTTGCTTCCTGTAATAAAATGGGCTGTCCATTAATGGCCAACCTTTGGGAATCCATATAGATTTTTTTTTTTACAAATGCATCCCAGAATATTTGGTCAGAATTTTTCTTAAAAAATAACTATCCTTTTCCTTGATTGTATTTCAATATAAAGATATTGGCATGGGTGTGGGTATGTAAGGGCGAAAGCTTTAATTACATTGTCCCTTTTAGAGCCTGTAGCCACTAGTAACAGAAATATGACGGCAAATATGACCAGATAAAAAAATGTGTGGATATTGTCTACAGAGTTCCCTTACTTAGACTCCTGAAAGACTCATTTTTGAAATTCATATCTAACATATCAAATCATGATCTAGGGGAAGAAAATCAACAAAGCCATCTCTATTTTAAAAAATGTGCTCTGGGTGGAGGAAACAGGAAGGAATAAGATGGATCTACTAAGGGAGTTAAATATTACATGGGATTCAGGAGCCACGAAATTTTTCAGCTTTTGCTATTTGGGAAAGCCAGTCAACCCAGTATCATAAGATAAATCAATAGACCAGTTAGCATAGAAGGAACACAGAAGAGGGTTTCATTAGGGCTGTCAAATGAGAGAGTCACTGCAGCCAGTAAAGGTGATTCATTAATAAATATCAAATAGAAAGGAGATCAGCAGAGTAGAGGGAGAGTACCAAGGGGAGGGAGGAAGGAAGGGGGAAAGGGGAGGTACTGGGGAATGAAATAGACCAAATTATGTATGAGCATCTATGGATATGTCACAGTGAATTCAAATATTATGTATCATTTTAATGCACCAAAAAAATCTTATTTTAAAAAAGAAAAAAGCTAGGAGTGGTAAAGCATGCCTGTGACCTATAATCCCAGTACTTGGGAGGTTGAGACAGGAGGATTGCAGGTTTGAGTCCAGCCTCAGCAACTTAAGGAGACCATGTGTTATAATAAAAAATAAAAAAGGCTAGGGGTGTAGCTCAGAGATAGAGTGCCCCTGGGTTTAATCACCAGGAGAGAGAGAGAGAGAGAGAGAGAGAGAGAGAGAGAGGAGAGAGAAAGAGAGAGAAAGAGAAAGCTCAACCTGCAGACCTTTTAGAGGATGTTGAGGAAGGTTTGGTCCCAAATGTTTTCCTGGAAACAGTGTCTTTGTTTTAAAAGTGCTGTGTGCATGTATGTCACTATCAACATGATTTGAATTATGATAGGAGACTAATGCACCTATAAAAGTTTATTAAAAAATTTGTTCAACAAAATGTGCTTCAGGACTTCTACTTGGAAATCACTCACCACTATATAAAATCATGCCGGCCGTGGTGGCACATGCTTGTAATCCTAGTACTTGGGAGGTGGAGACCGGAGGATCTGGGTTCGCGGCCAGCCTCAGCTACTTAGTGAGGCCCTCTGCAACTTTGTGAGACCCGGTTTCAAAATAAAGTATAAAAAATAGGGCCGGGGGTGTAGCTCGGAGGTAAAATGCCCCTGGGTTCAATCCCCAGTACCGCAAACAACAACAACAACAACAACAACCAAAAAAAACCTATATAAAATCAGTGTTCATCCTCCAGCTCTTTTTATTCAACAGCCTGGTATAAGTTTTTAACTCCAGTAGTGTCCAGAATTAGGCAACAGCTTTCGTGATATCCTGCTTAAAGGATAACTTTCAGTCCCCCCACAGCTTCTACTGAATTGGCAAGCTGTGGCACCTCAGATCTCTGGTGGGAGTACATGTACTGCAGGGGCTTCTATTAAGGACTGAGTAGGGAAAGGAAATGGCACTAACCAAAGAGTGACACAGAATTTTGGAATTCACAACCTCAGTGCAGAGGGGTAAGGATTGATTAGATTAACCAACTGCTTTGTTTCCCTTCTTTTCTCCTTCCTCCCTTCCATCTTTTATTTATCTAGCTTTTAACCCTGGCTGTGCAACAAAATTATGAATTGACTCCTTTATTTGCCTTTTAATTTTTTTAGAACCCATGTGCTAAAATACTGAAACCATTTCTGGGAATGGAGTCTGAACAGCTTTATTTGTAAATAGCGCCACCGGCAATGCTGTAGCATGGCCAGACCTGAGAGGCACAGAGCTTCCCAATCTAGAAGTAAAGTGCCAATAGATCAGAGGACTGAATGGTCATACCGTCATACCCAGTTGTAGGCTCCACCCACACTTGCCATCCTGTCTATTAAGTTGTGCAACAGAATTTGTGCACCACCTCTTAGAGTAATTATCCACTTTCCAAGAAAGTCACATTATTCTGAGGGGGACAGACATATGCCCCAAGATGTGAGAACATTCTTGGTGAAACAAGATTTCGGATTCTTGGCTTCTCTGGGGGTTCACTAGAGTAACCGGGTCTTCTCTGTGACAGCAGAATATTTACTAAAGGAATGTCAATAACTCATTAACAACTATTTGCTTAAACTCACATATTTCCATTGTAAATCTAAAAAATTATGGTGAAATAATTTCATAATACATTTTATAAGTACCCACCCTTCTTGTGCTTCAGCAGTTTGTGTTAATATTTGGTAGCAACTCTGAATTCTATCCCAAGTCTGACTTTTGCAAACAGAACCATATACAGATAAACTGTAGATGGAGTTTTACTGGCAAATGGCATTAACAAAATCCCATATGTTCCTCTAAGTGTTTCTCCCCCTTACAAACTAAAAAGAAAATGTTGAACAATTTTTTCTCCCACACTAGTTTGTCTTTTCATACCCTTACTAGGTCTCTTAAATCTTTATACTTCCTTCTTTTCTCATCTACCTGCAAAGCAGCTTATGTGTAGTCCATGACCTACTCTCTTTCACATCCTTTGTACTAGGAGAAAATGTGTCCGAGTGTAACATCGCAAGTCCTTTCCTCTTTGAGCATTCTTGACTCTGCTGTCTTGGGGCATCACGCTTCGCATTATAGATTCTTTTTTCATGTTTTCCCACAGTTGCCAGAAAAAGATGCAAAATGAAAAGAGGGTATTGATTCTCTTTCTTCTGTGGGGCATAGACTATTTCAGAAGACTTCAGTTAGTAAAGTGAACAGAATGAGAGAGAGAACGAGAGGGAGAGGGAGCGGGGGCGAGAGCGAGAGCCAGAGCAAGAATGAGAGCGAATGTCTCAGTCCTTATGTTTCCTTATAAATCAACAATAGCCACAGAAAGCAAAACCAAATAGAATAAATAAAATGAAATGAAATAAACTACCAATTATTTACTAGCTAATAACAAGAATTCTGTGTCACTTGTGCTTACATACAATTTATACATCTGAAAATACCAATTTGAAAAAAATCTGGCAATAACTTGGTTCTAACTTAGAAGCAATGGTTCTAAGGAATTTTGTATATAAGAAATAGATGCACCTTAGTCCTTATCTAGCATAGATATTATTGTTATTGTCTACAGCTTCCTAAAACTCACTTATGATGTTGTCCACTTAAAATAAAATATTCCTAGGTCTTATACAAGTCAGAATTTCTAGGTGTCATTCAAAGTATCTTATAATTTCTTAATTACAGACAAGTCATATTGCTTGCTGGTATCTCACATGCCCCATGGCTATGCCAAATCATCTTTATCAAAGTGACTTGACTATATCCCTTAATTTCCTAGATTTCCTAGATATGTCTCCTCTCCTATCCCTATTTTTAATGCCTTTGCTTGGATTCTTATAATCTTTTATTTGCTCTCATTTGGTTGCTTCTACTTTGGTTTCTCTGCTTCTAGTTTTGTACCCCAAAATCTACCCTCCAATGATGTGAGCAATCTAAAAAACCAAACCCACTATGATATTTTTCACATAAAATTCTTTAGTGTCTTGCTGTTGCCTTTCTAGCAAACAATGTAAGGATTTGGATGCCTTCATTTTTGCCTTGTTCTTTAGAGTAATCTAATCATCTCTGATTCATGCTGTAGGCTTCTGAGTTCTCACATATTCTCAGCCTTTCCTCTCTCCACTCCTAGTTTGCTTCTGCCTCCATCTGGGCTATTCTTCTTTTTCTTTTTTTTTTTTTTTTTTTTTTTTTT
>PVJS01027249.1:0-26390 GCA_004027185.1 Glis glis | reverse complement strand
TCCTTTCACTCCTTTCAACCTCCCATCTCTCTTTTAGGGAAAAAATATTTTTTTTTCAAGAATATTCCTGAGCCAGACATGGTGGCGCACGCTTGACGCTTGTATTCCCAGTACTTGGGAGGCTAAGACAGGAGGATTGCAGGTTCGTGGCCAGCCTCAGCTACCCATGGGACCCTCCGCAACTTAGTGAGACCCTGTTTCCAAATAAAGAATAAAATTGGACTGGGGGTAGCTCGGAGGTAGAATGCCTCTGGGTTCAATCCCCAGTACCACAAAAACAGAAAAAAAAAGAATATTCCTGTTTGATAAAGTACCCAAACTTGTCTCTGTTGTAGAATTCCTGTGTTGTGTGTGTGTGTGTGTGTGTGTGTGTGTGTGTGTGTGTTACTGAGGAATGAACCCAGGGGTGCCCCACATTTGAGCCACACCCCCAGCCTTATTTATTTTTTTGAATTTGGAAATAGGGTCTCACTATGTTGTGGAGGGCCTCACTAAGTTGTTGAGGCTGGCGGGGAACCTGTGATCCTCCTGTCTCAGCCTCCCAAGTACTGGGATTACAGGCATGCACCACGACACCTGGCTCTATGTCTTTTACTTAATGAAAATTATGACATCTTCCCAGAAATACTTTGTGACTCAGATGCAGCTAATACAGGGCTCGTTCATAGAAAGTATTCATGAAATGCTGTTTTCTAAAGGATTGAATTAATAGATGTCTTTAAGTTCTTTTCTTTTTTTTGAATTTTGTGTTCTGACAGTTCACATAACTGCTGACACCCATTGTCACATTTTCTACAGATATCTGTCTTATTCATTTAAAAAGAACATCTAGAAAAGGAGATTTGTTTCCTTTCTTCCCTCATCAGCTTTTCTTAATTTTCCTATATTTAAAAATGAAAGTGCTGTTTAATGAGTTTCAGAAAGTGTTGATAGTATGTAGGTTTGCAAGTGAAAAGAATAATTTTCAGGCAATGGAATTTTGCATTAGTACTTAATGCTGGGACCTATTTGCTTGTTGCTTGGTTCTCTTTTAAGATTCATGGTTATGTCCAATTTTCTTTCATTTCTTTATTCTGTAGTTATTGGATTGGGTGGTTTTGGTTCTTTTCAACAATGAATGCTTTGAGTGATGAACTTCAATGCATAATTTTCCAGTGAAATCACAGCGTGATGAGATGACAAAAAGCCAACTTATTTTCAGGAACTAAAAATAATGCTGTACTATAGGCATTAATACATACATGAATGTTCCAGTATCATGATCATATTATGATAATTTTATGTTTATATAAAATTATAATTTAAGATTATAGATTTTTAAATGTTATATGCTACTCATCTGTGAATATTGTTTTCTTTTAAAAACAATTAAATTTGATATTTTAATAAAATATATAAACTACTGAGTTCTTTTAAATTAAATGAAACATTGATAACAGTTCATTTAAAAAATCACTTTTCCCCTTTGTTACTTTAGTTAAGAGATATTTTACTACCAACAAATGCTATTTACAATAGCACTAAGTCATAATTTTAAAATTTTGTTAAGCTGATTCTCATGCTGTTAAGGTTTACCAGGATAGTCAGTTACCCATTTACTTACTTATTTATTTATTTATTTATTTATTTATTTTTTGGCAGTACCGGGGATTGAACCCAGGGGCGTTCTACCTCCGTGCTACACCCCCGGCCCTATTTTTTATACTTTATTTTGAAACCGTGTCTCAAGAAGTTGCGGAGGGCCTCACTAAGTAGCTGAGGCTGGCCACGAACCCGGATCCTCCGGTCTCCGCCTCCCAAGTACTGGGATTACAAGCGTGCACCACCACGCCCAGCAACCCATTTATTTATAATTTAATATTTTATATTTGTTAAGACATTTCAGGTAGTTGGAAATGATGCTCATTCTATTGGTTTAGGAAATGTGCAGTTAATCTTACTTTGAGAATAGTCATTTTAGCTATTAGTGTTAGGAAGATCAGTCATTTTGGAAGAAACTTCTGGCTTCTTGTCATTTTATGAACTAGGGATCAGACCAAGGTTGAATATTTATAATGGACCAATACTTTTAAAGCTACATTGTGGAGTGTTAGTATGTCTTCTTATATACATCTAAGTGGAAGTTTAAGATAAACTGATTCCTGAAGAAGTTTGTGGAGCATCTGTGTCTATCAGTCACCTATTTGAAGGTTTTACGTGTAGTTGTTTTTGCTGCCTGACTTGTAGTGCATTCTAAACTTTACTCTTACTCAAACCAGCCTGTAGAATAAACACAATATAAGCACAAGCTATTCAAGGGGATTTTTTTTTCCAGTTCTGGGGGTTGAACCCAGGGCCTCCTGCATACTAGGCAAGCACTCTACTACTGAGCCACATCCCTGGCCCTTTTTAAAGTTTTATTTTGAGACAGGGTCTCACTAAGTTGCCCAGGCTGGCCTCTAACTTGGGATCCTCCTGCCTCAGCCTTCTGTGTAGCTGGGATTATAGGTGTGTGCCACTCCTCCCGGTTATTCTGAGGTTTTTGAGTTGACTGTGGCACATTGATGCTTAGGAGCAAATTGGGTTCAGTAATGACAAAAACCCAGCAGTTTGAGCATTAGGAATAACTCCCTGTGCTTGCTTTGTTTAGATTAACTTTAAGAGGGTATTATAAATACTGGCAAATAAAATTAAATTAAAAAGGCTCTTATGAGGGCAGTTCCTTTAAATACTGGAAATGCTATTGTTTGAAAGAAATAATTAGTTTAGAAGTTATTTAGATTCATTGTAATCAAATTAGGATAGTTCAAGAAAGACATTGTCATCATGCATTTTTCCCATAATGCATTATTAATTACAACTTTTGAAAGGAGTGGTTTCTCAGATTCCAGAATCTACCAAAATGTTCACAAACACATTGTAAAACAGCCTTTGAAATGTAGTTTAAAAATCTGAGGTCATGACAGAACTCCTCTCCCCGCCTACCCTTTCCTTAAAGTAAAAATCTCTTATCTTTGCTGAAAACAAACAACCCGAGCTCACCTGACTTAAGGTTTACAATTTTAAAACCAAATGGTTATAAGAGCAGTCTGAAGCGAAATTAATTACTCATTACCAAGGATAGCTGTTTTATCAGTTTTTGTTGTTTACGGGCTCCAGACTTGGTGCATGTTAATTAAAGGAGGACCCACAGGAACGTTCAGCATAAATGCTTAGACATTTCTTCCTTTGGAACAGGGAACATCAGTTTTTTTCCATATAATATCCGACATTAGGACACTAAATTTCTCAGACCTTCTCAAGTTCTTGATGTCTTGTTGTTTGAGAGGTGGTTTTTTTCCATTTGAGTCCTTTACATTTATGGCTCTGTTTCTGAATTCAGTTTTCTGGGGAATACTTCCATGAAGCTGGCAGTTGCTGCTGCAGTCTCTTCAGTTACTGACCTCTGAAAAGTTTAAACAACTAGTGGTAATTTTCTGTTTGGGTTTGGTAAGATACTCTGTAGTTGCTTCTCAGAAGCCCTGTTTTCTGTGTTGTGTTCTTGATATTCCTACTATTCATTTTCTTTCTCTGAATAGCAAACTTCCTGAAACATCACAATTTGAGAACATACCACTTCATTCTTTTGCATTCATTCAAAAGTCCAAATTTGAAGAACTTGAATGAATGAATGAATGAATGAATGAATGACAGTATACTAACAGGCATAAGAAAAATTTTAAGTACACTTATTTCTTCCTGTTAGGGTTTTACTTATGATGGTGAAACCTTACTATCTTTGGGATGACTTGAAACATCCCTGGTAGTGGAGAATATGTTATCATAAGGGAAGCTAATAAGAATTCCATATTCTCTGAACTGCTGAGAGGAAGGATCTAGTAAAGGCACATGTTATGTGACACCTGAAGAGGTTCTATAGTTGTCCTCTTTGTGAGTACAGGAATCTTTTTAGGAATTAGTGATATCTGCCAACATGGATGTTTTGTGATTAGTCTGAGGATTTTAAAGAGACTACTACTCCTTCTATGTTAGATTCAACACTATCAAATTTATTAGTTCAAGCTAGGCATGGTGACACACAACTGTGATCGCCATACCTGGGAGGCTGAGACAGGAGGATTGCAGGTTTGAGGCCAGTTTCAACAATTTAGCAAGACCCTGTTTCAAAATAAAAAGGGCTGAGGGTATAGCTCAGAGATAGAATGCACCGAGGTTCAATCCCCAGTACCAAAAAAATTCATTTATTTTCATCTTTGAGGTGTTGGAATTATATACCTCCAGGATCTATTAGAACTTACTATCATGGTAAAATAAAATAAAGATGTGAGCCAGCTGGGTGCTGTGGCATGCACCTATAATCCCAACTACTCAGGAGGCTGAGGGGTGAGGATCACTTGCGCCCAGGAGTTTGAGGTCACCCTGGGGCAACATAGACTGTCATTTTAAAAAAGAGAGGTAGGGAGATGTCAGCTAAAAATGTGATATTTTGACTTTCTTTTTTCTTATTTTCATTGTGATTTAATTCTGTGGTGAGGATCATCTTCTCAAAGGAAGGTAGTCTAGGTGTGTTCTATGTCACTATTTCAAAAAGTTTATCACAAAGACTTTAATTTTTTTTTTTTTTTGCGGTACTGGGGATTGAACCCAGGGGCGTTCTACCTCCACGCTACACCCCCCGGCCCTATTTTTTTATACTTTATTTTGAAACCGGGTCTCACGAAGTTGCGGAGGGCCTCACTAGGTAGAGAGAGAGAGAGAGAGCTGAGGTTGGCCGCGAACCCGGATCCTCCAGTCTCTGCCTCCCAAAGTACTGGGATTACAAGCGTGCGCCACTATGCCCGGCTAAGACTTTAATTTTAACATATACCATTACCTTCTTTCTATACCACCCTGATTTCCTAGTTTGCTCTTAAGGGTCTTCCAGGTACTTTGCTAGGTCCTCTTTTAATCTTCATACCAACCCTGTGGTGCATGTGTAAGTGTGTATGATTCCCAAGTACACACACTCCTATTGGGATACATAATTTAAAAGGCATAGATAACAGATGACGTAATGCGTAAAAGAAACTGCAGAGTCAGTGTACAAGTCCAGGGGTGCCTGACTCCAAATCTCATTCTCTTACCTAGCTCATACCCTTCATTTTGCCACATTTTATGTAATACTGATTAAACTTATCATTTAATACAAGATTAAATAATCATCATGAACTGTATCATAATTTGTTAAAAAGTGAATATATGTTATTAACCCAAGGACTATTTTATTCTAATTTCTGTTTTGTTTTGTTGGATGTCTTATGAATAAAATCTGAAATGATCACAATAGAAAAATAAGTAAAAATAGGAAGAAGTGTCATCACATAATTCAATATGAAGTGTCATCAATATGACACTTCTTAGGAAAAATAGTATTAGCTAAAACTTCACATAATTCAATATGAAGAGCACATCACTTTTCTCAAGTCTACCTTGTATGTCTAGTGACAACATGCTAGAGTTAGAAGAAGCCCCTGCATTTACTCTCCTTAACTTGGCCAGGATCATGAACATTGACTTAATCTTCTAAATTATAAATTCTCTTAGTAGCTTCTTGGAGCCAGGAGACTTTAACACATTGGAAGCAGTGCAAGTAGTATGGTAGCCCATAACTTTTGTTTTCTGTATTCAGTGCTAAGACATTCTATCAGGTCTGCTGGGGTTTTCTGTGAGAGTTTCTTTTCAGCCTGCTAAATCTTGGATTCTTCTGGTTCTTAGCAAATCCACTTAATTTATATTTCTAGAATCTGGAGTCTTTTAAAAAAACATAACACCTTTTGAGTTATGAGATGTAGAGATTAAAAAATATGGACAGCATGCAAAGATTGCCTGCCATTGAGGCGGTGGAAAGTGAAAGGTAGGCGAGTTAATTTACTTTAAAATTACTTTTTCTTTTCTACCTGCTTATACAGACGTTTCATTTGAGCATTTTATACCAGGTATAATTGAAAATTAAGCTATCTAGTCAAACAAAGAAAGTAAAAAATTAAGGAAATAGATTTATTTTGCTCTCTAATCAATTAAAATCTCTGAATTGAAGAATAATAAAAACCAACAACTCTGAAAACTTGTGCCTTTTCTTAAAAGCACAGTAAATTGTCTTTATTCTAATCCGATTGGTAAAAGACATTTAAGCATACAAAGATTTCAGTACCTTTTTACATCAAACTTTACAAAAGCAAATGCAAAGTTAACAAAATATCCTTTCCTGCCAGACAGAGTGGCACAAACCTGTAATCCCAGCTCATCAAGGCCAACCTCAGAAACTTAGTAAGACCCTGTCTCAAAATAAAAAAAAGTTGATGGGAATGTACGTCAATGGTAAGGCACTTATTTAGCATGTGCAAGGCCCTGAGTTCCATCACCAATACTGGAAAAAAATCCCTTTAAGTCCTTATCTTCTTTTTATGTATATATGTATATATGTATATATGTATGTATTTATTTATTTTGGTGGCACTGAGGATTGAACCCAGGGGCATTGTACCTCTCAGCTCTATTTTATTTTTTAGTTTGAAACAGGGTCTCAGAAAGTTGCTGAGGGTCTCACCAAGTTGCTGAGGCTGGCCTTGAACCTGTGATCTTCCTGTCTCAGCCTCCCAAGTACTGGGATTAAAGGCATGCACCACTATACCCAGCTCCTTACTTTCTTTATTCTTCTACCCATCTTCTCAGTTGTTTATAAGCCTTGTCTTGAGTTTGCATTTTATTAGTAATCTGTGGTTTGTGATCTGCATTATTCCCTGCTTGCCACTTTATGGAGGACTAAAATGATGGTAGCCAATGTTTTTGGAGATTCTGTGTTAGGTGCTTAGTTCTCACAGCTACACTGTGAGGTAAGTACCATCATCCTTCTCATTCTATGGATAAGGCTCAAGCAGTGGACCTGGTGTCTGAACACCAATCTTTATGATTTAGAGATAGGATTTTCCCCCACTCCACCATTCAAAAATGTTATAATCTAACTCTGGTATATAGTAAAGATGCTAATCAGCAGTAAAATTGCCAAATTAGTGAGCTGGAAAAGAGACTGACACACAGTGTTAATATTGTGTGAATATACTATTGCTGCTCTTGTTCTTCTCTGCTGCCAGCACTCAGGAGACTGCAAGGCAGCACCTGGCATGGGGGCCCCACCCAGTCTCCATGATGTATCTTGGCATTCCTACCCAAGTTGTAAGAAGCCTGGAATGTCAGACTAACTATCAAGCAGCATGAAAGTCAAGATGAGTTTTGTGCGTACAGGTACTGCTGCATTCCCACCTGGCTGATACTCACACCGCCAATTGTAAAGTTTCTTGTTCCTGCCAGTTCCAGCCACCTTCATGTCTCTTGGCATTTCTTTTCATCAAGGGGACTAGAAGAAGGAAAACATTTCTTTGGAGTTTCAATGATGTCAGCAATTGGCAATAGGAAAAAGGAAAGTTAATCTAAGACGATCACACAGCATTGGTCTTTTCCTTTTCTAACTAGGCACCATCAGCCTATTTCCACTTGCTTTACCCAGTGTTCGATATTTTAGTGCTGCACATGAGGGCCAGCAGTGTTTTTCTATGAAAGCATTTTTAAACCAAATTCTACAGTAAAACGTTAATACTCTTACTTGAGATCTGTATTTTGCTACATCCCACAACACATGAATTTGTTTCAGAGTTTGAGTCCTCTTGGATATGTGGTGAGAAGTTCAGAATTACCCCTTATTTATACAGCCTTTGGCAGTTTGGGCAATGTGTCTTGTCACCTGTTTGCTGTCTTACGAAGAGCTGGAAAGTTTATGAAGAAATAGAAAATATGACTTTGAGCTCTTGACATTTTAAAATAAATGTACATATTGTTAGTGACAGATTGCTAAACTTGGCTTTAGACACTTAGCTGTGTTTCTTGCCAAAAGTAATCCAGATGTGCATAATTTATCCGGCTGCCATATGTGCACTGACATGTCTTTCTATAATCAACTGTCTGTTCAGTATGGTTACAGTTAAATGTTCTTTTTTATCAACAATCTTTTGAAATAGCACTGACTTGATAACTTATTTTAAATGTAACAACTTCTCAAAAAGCAATGCACACCTAGTTTGACTTTAAACCCAGTGACCAGACATGTTGAGTGTCTCGAAGAGGCATTGACAGACCAGCTTTCCTGGGGCCATATGTATTTCAAGGGGAAAATCGACAATACCGACTTCACTCTGATTCCATTTTGATGAGTTTCTTGGGAGTATAGAATGGAAGGTATATGTATCAAATATTGTTGAAACGGCAACAAACAAGTGAAGTTTCAAACAACATCATTGGTTCTGGATAGGAAGTGGGGAAAGGAAATCTTGATACAGATGAAATAAATATGTAGGAATGAGACATTTAATTTTTGCACTAAATTTGTGCCATGTGGGGACCATGTTTGTGACTCTCGTGTGTGATGACACTGTGCTGATTGCCAACCATCTTTTTTTTCCTTTAAAAAAAGGCATTTTTTCTAGAGAAATTATAGCAAGTATGTATATGATAGAATATATTGCTTCTCTGTTGTCATTTTTTAATTAACGTACAAATATCTTGGGAGAAATTTAGAGTGTGTGACAGTGGCATTTCCTCAGTGCTTGTACTATGCCTGAGACATAGTTACCTTGAAACCATGTCCTTGCTTTTTTTGTACTCGGTGACTCTGAGCCACCATCAAGTCTAGACAAGGGTGTTGCCAACCGCGTGTCCTTGTTTGTGTTTATCCACAGCTGCAATTAAGTTTTTCACACTGTCCCCATCTGTGGAGGCTAGCTGTGCAGTGACCTTGGCCAGTTCCAAATCTGTTCAACCAAGCCCATTGTGGGGAGAGCCGGTAGGACAGATGGCAGGACTGATGATGATGAACTGTTCTGTTCGTGATTATCCCTGATAGTCACCAACCTGTCCTGTCCATGGTATGATTTTAAGACATCCTGAAACATATTATGGTGGGACAAAAATTGGCTCCGCATTGGTACAAATGTCCTGACAGCAAAAAAAAATTGATGCTGTGGCAGGGTTTGTTTTTTGTTTTTGCGGTACTGGGGATTGAACCCAGGGGCGTTCTACCTCCGAGCTACGCCCCCGGCCCTATTTTTTAATCTTTATTTTGAAACAGGGTCTCACGAAGTTGCGGAGGGCCTCACTAAGTAGCTGAGGCTGGCCGCGAACCCGGATCCTCCGGTCTCAGCTTCCCAAGTACTGGGATTACAAGCATGCACCACCACGCCTGGCCCAGGGTTTGGTTTTTTTTGGGGGGTGGGGTGGGAGGGGAGTAGGTATAAGGTGTCTATTCTTTATTAGTATTGTAGCTAATGTATAGCTCTTATTTTCTAGCTGGTGACCACTTTCCTGACATGGTTCAGTAGGAGGTTCTGAACACTTGTGCAGCAGAAAAGCACAGGGCCTTGGGTCATTCCTGGTTTCCCACTTGAATGTTGCAGCTTGGGTCTGACTTTGAAAAAAAAATTAAGAGGCTGCATTTGGAGAAAAAAGACAAAAACAAGTCTGATAGAGAGTGAACCACGGCTAATATATGCCCTGCCTATGATTACATATCAATTTGAAATCTTTTGTGAATGATTTACAGTTCTGCTTTTCAAATTTGGATGTTCAGATGATATCTTCTACAGGATGCCAATCATTTTTTCTGATTAACACTATTTACTTATTGGTATATCTAAAGATACAGTTTTAACAGGCATATACATACATATAATAAAATTATATTTTTAGGGGGAGAATTATTATTACTGTGATCATTATTGCTATTACATCTATATTTGTATGACTTTCTCTCATTAAATTCGAATTAATAAAAATGTTCCAAATTAGCAGATTCATCCAAATATAGAAAACAATATTATTTTACTCTCAGTAATTTTAGAATGTCATATTATCTTAAAGAGACCACATGGCTCTTTAAAAAGTTATATGTTAGCCGGGCATGGTGGTGCAGACCTGTGATCCCAGTACTTGGAGGTTGAGACTGGAGGACCTCAGGTTGGAGGACAGCCTCAGCAATGTATTGAGACTCTCAGCAACCTAGGAGACCCTGTTTCAAAACAAAAAATAAAAAGTGTTGGGGATGTAGCTCAGAGGAAAAATGCCCCTGGGTTCAGTCCCTAATAACACACACACACACACACACACACACACACACACACACACACACAGCTCTATGTTAATACAGCATTTTAAAAATCCTAACAATAATAATAAACATTTAAGCATGTATATTACATTAGCCACTGTTTTAACTGCTTGTATGGCTCTCATTTAATCTAACAACTCAATGAGATGAGCACCATTACTGGCCTTATTTTACAGATGAAGATAAGTAAGTTGCCTAAAGTCACATAATTAGGAAATGGCAGAGCTGAGCTAAAAGCCCAGGCAGTGAGCTCTAGCACCCATTCTTCTAATCTCACAGTCATTTGATCTCTTAATAATACCAATATTAACACATCACACAGATAATCTGTTCAAGGTTTCATTATGGTGAAATGGCATGATCTTGATAAACATTTCAATTTGTTGTACTTGGAAATTACAGTTAGTGAAGATTTACTATGGAATCTCTTGTCTGTTTGGTTTAGGTTAATGTCCCCATCTGACAATTGGTTGCTTATGATAGGATTTATCACACCTGGTTTACCTGTCATTGTCACCCTAGTGGGCTGGACTCTAGGGGTCTGGTACCCTTCCCACTGAGACTATGTCATATAGCCATTCATTCTTCCAGCAACTCTGTGTGTGTGTGTGTGTGTGTGTGTGTGTGTGTGTGTAAGAGAGAGGGAGAGAGAAACCAGAGATTGAACCCAGGGGCATTCTACTTCTGAGCTACATCCCCAGCCCAATTTTTATGTTTTTCCTTTGAAACAGGGTCTCGCTGGGTTGCTGAGAGTCTTGCGACTTGCTCGCGCTGTCCTTGAACCTGAGATCCTCCTGTCTCATCCTCCCAAGTACTGGGATTACATGTATGGGCCACCATACCTGGCAAACTTCTAAGAGTTATGGAAACAGAAGATACAGTCTCCCCCCTACAGAAGTAATCTAGAATAGCCCAAATGGTTGTGGTTGATTTTCCATAGATGTTGGATGAATTGACTTTATCAAGACTGACTTCTGAGGTACCTGCCAAATGCCCTTACCAATTCCTCACGTTTTACTTTCTGTTTCCCACTGATTGCCTCTTACCTTGCTTAGCATCTAAAACTTGTTTGGATTTTGTTTGTTTGTTTCAATTCTTACTCCTCTTCTCCCGCAGTCTACCTTCACTCCCATTTTTCTCTACAGTCTGATAAAATGGAAAGAAGGTAGTTTAGAGTGAGGTTTCCTAGGTTCAAATCCTGGCTCTACCACTTTTCAACTCTGTGGCACTAGGCAAGCTCTCTGAGCCATCATTTCCTGATCCTCCAGCTCTATATTGAAGATTAAGTCAGAAAAACACATTGTCTCTGCTCTTGAAGTACTTATAATAGATAGATATCCAAACAAATAATTCTAACAGCAAGCGATGAACTTCATAGAGGTGGTATGTGTGATATCCAAAAATGGGTAATAAGGTTAGGTGAGGGAATGGCTGTATGAGTGAAACTTGAGAAAAGGAACTGAAATGTTTTTATTTTTATTATCAATCTTATATTTTTATTACTTTTTCAATTTAATTTTGAATAGTTAACTCATATTCATGGTTCAAAAACTAGAAAGCAAAAACTGATTTTTGCCCTCACATTTTGTTATGACCATTTTTCCAGATCATTAACATTTCATGAATGTGGTTTTTTAAAAATTTTTATTGATGCATATTAATTATACAGAACAGTGGGCTTCATTGTGGCATATTTGTACATACATATAATTTGATCAATTTCATTCCCCAGTACCCCCCTTTCCCTTCTTTCCTCCCTCCCTCAAACCCCCATCCTCTATTCTATTGTTCTCCCTTCTATTTTTATGAGGCCACTTTCCCCCTTTTTCTCTTTAGCTTCAACATATGAGAGAAAACATGCAACCCTTAACTTCCTGAGGTCTGGCTTATTTCACTTAGCGTGATGTTCTCCAGTTCCATCGTTTTCCTGTAAATGACATAATTTTGTTCTTCTTTATAGCTGAGTAAAACTCCACTGTGTATATATGCCACATTTTCTGTATCCATTCATCTGTTGACAGATACCTAGGGTGATTCTGTAACTTGGCTATTGTGAATTGTGCTTCTGTAAGCATGGGTATACATGTATCATTATAATATGCTGACTTTAATTCTTTGGGGTAAATACTAATAAGTGGTATAGCTGGGTCATATGGTAGTTCTATTCCTAATCTTTTGAGTGCCTTCCATACTGATTTCCATCGTGGCTGTACTAATTTACAGTCCTACCAACAATGTACAGTGTTCATTTTTCTGCACATCTTCACCAGCGTTTATTGTGACTTGTGTTCTTGATGATTGCCATTCTAACTGGAATAGATTTGCATTTCCCTGATTACTAGGGATGTTGAACATTTTTTCATATATTTTTGGCCATTTGTATTTCTTCTTTTGAGAAATGTCTATTTAGTTCAGTTGCCCATTTATTGATTGGGTTGTGTGTGTGTTTTGAGTTCTCTATATATTCTAGATGTTAATCCTCTGTCAGGAAGTAGCTGGCAAAGGTTTTCCTCATTTTGTAGGCTCTCCATGTTCTTAATTATTTCCTTTGCAGAAGCTTTTTAATTTGATGCCATCCCACTTATAATTCTTGATTTCATCTACTAAGGTGTGGGGGTCTTATTGAGGAAGTCGTTGCCTGTGCCTAAATGGAGTGGTGAACTGAAATTTATAGGATGTTTTATCAGGAAGTTCAGCACAACCCTGAATAGCCCATTGTGTGATTTTTATAAATGTTCCTTCATTCACCTAACATGTAAAGAGTACCTACTGTGGGCCAGGCAGTGTGTTATTTACTGGAGATTACAAAAACCATGGTTAATCCTCAAAGGAAAAATTGAATTGTTTATTGCTCTGAATAATAAGTTAGAGCCCTGGAGTTTTCTCTGGTTTGATGATATATTGTACAAGCATTTGATAGACATTGATTAGACCTTCCTCATAAGCCTACTTATATAGGCACTTCCCGCAGATATTTTCATTCTAAAATCGTCTTTTTTATGTAACCAAATGAACCAAGAAAAAGAGTATATGAACAGCTCACAGATGCACTTTCATGCCTGCAAGCAGGACAAATCACCAACTTTTGAGAAGTCTTCAATCAGATAATCTGTTAATAAAAGTAGGTTAGATCACAAAATGAGTCATTTTTAAACAGAATTTATGTAAGCATAAATTTTATGCTTCTGTTTCTCATCACAAATGATGCACTCACTGAAGAAAATTGTCAGGAAAAATATCCCTTCCCATCTTCCTAAAATGCAGTGCACATAGCAGCATATATTGTCAATCTCAGTAGCAATCGCACCCATGAAGCACTGCGTGCTTGGAGGAGTGAGAAAAATATTTTGATGTTTAACAAATGCTCTCCCAACAGTGAAAGGAGTGCCAGGTTCCTGTTAGCTGCTGAATCAATCATCCTGGTGGCACGGAGTGACGGAGCAAATGCGGCCAAGTTTTAGTCCATGCGTAATTTACATATAGCCTTTTAGGGTGTCATTAGTGAATCTAAGAAATATTTTTAAAGAAATGTGTTGTCATATCAATAGGCCTTTCTCCATCACCCAGCCCCCACTCCCATATATAATTTTAACCTATGTTAGGGATTATGCTTTAGCTTCTGCATTACTCCTTTTAAGTAATATTTTTTCTATTTTTTAATTTTACCCTTTATATTGTAAGACAGTATTACATTATAAAAATGTGAAAAGTACAGAAGGAGAAAATTCATAATACACATAAAAATATATTTGTATAATAATTTATGTAATTTACCCTAATACAGTATTTCTCAATCTCAGTACTATTGATGTTTGAAGCTGGATAATTCCATTTTGTGGGGTGACCTGTGTGTTACAGGATGCTGAGGAGCATCTCTGGCTTTAGTCCACTAAATGCTAGTAGCACCCCCTGAATTATGGTAATAAAAAATATCTCCCCATGTTACCAAAAGCCCCTTGGGTCAAAATTGCCTACCCTCCATCCATGTGAGAGTTGTCCTAATTCATAGCTGTCATCAATTTTCAATGTTCCCTGTCAGTCTTCTTTCCTGACACATAGATTCTTTTGTAGAGCTATAGCAATTGTTTGCATAATCCTATATTCTGAATTTTGAGTCATAGAGCATCTAAGCCTTCTCTTCTATTAACTACTATTAACTAGGCATTAAAGTTAGCTTTTGGGGGGGGGATTGAACCCAGGGATATTCTGCCTCCAAGCTACACCTCCAGCTATTTTTTAAATTTTTTAAATTTTGAAACAGGGTCTTGCTAAGTTGCTGAGCTGGCCTTAATCCTTGGGTCCTCCTTTCTTAGTCTCCTAAATCCTGGGATTACAGGTGTGCGCTACCAAGCCCAGCTAAAATTAGCATTTTTTATTTAGTTCTCTGTTGATTTCTTTTAGAAATAAGATGGCCATTGGCATATTTGTGCATATAATTTTTTTAATCTGCTTTTCCTCCTAATATGTACACTATGTTGCCTTTGAATTATTTTCCTGCCTTTTCTATTAGCAGATGGGGGCTTAGGCTCAGGCAAATTGGAACCAGAATAGCTCTATTCTTGGGAGATAAAGCATAACTTATATTGGCAATAAATCCTGTGGAAGCCTGTACCCTTGTAAGCCTAGAGTGTTCACACATACTTCTAAACATGATAGAAATATCTCCCTTAAAAACTAAATGTTCTGGTTATCCTCAACTGTCCCCCTTTTTCTTAGCAGGAGAGAACACCATTAAAACTCCTATATTTTGCATTTGATTTCTCCAATGTGTTTAATTCTATGGTTATCAGAAATATGTTACAGATACTATCATTTTAATGTTCGTTATATCTAATTTGCCATTCAATTTAATGCTGCACACTTAGTTTGCCCAGACTTTTCTATTCAGCAAATATTTCTTGAGCACTTAATATCGTAGTTCCCCTTTTCTGCAGTTTCACTTTCTGAAGTTGCAATTACCTGTGGTCAACTGCCGTCTGAAAATATTAAGTGGAAACTTCCAGTTTTTAAGTTTTAAATTGTGTGCCATTCTGAGGATTTGAGGAAGTCTGTTGCGTCTACTTCATCCCCTGGGATATGAATCATCCCTCTGTCCAGTGTTTCCATACTCTATATACTGCTTGCCTAAGAGTCCCATAGTTTTGGTTATTAAACTGTCATAGTATTGCCATACTTGTAATCAAGTAGCCCATATTTTGCTTAATTATGGCCTATTTTATGGTTTTGCTAATTATTTTATTATAATGTTTGTTGTTAATACATTATTGTGCCTAATTTACAAATTAAAGTTTATCATAGATATGTATATATAGGAAAAAACATAACATGAGCCGGGTGTGGTGGCGTACACTTGTAATCCCAGTACTTAGGAGGCTGAGACCGGAGGATCCATGTTCGCGACTAGCCTCAGCTACTTAGTGAGGCCCTCTGCAACTTAGTGAGGTCCCGTTTCAAAATAAAGAATAAAAAATAAAGCTGGGGGTGTATCTCGGAGGTAGAATGCCTTGAGTTCAATCCCCAGTACCACAAAAGAAAAAATATGCAGAATCCAGTACTGCCCCTGGCTTCACTTATCCATGGCTGTCTTAGAACAAATTCCTCATGAGTAAGGGGGGGAGCACCACTGTATGTGCCAAACACTGTTCTAAATGTTTTCTCCCACTAACTTTTTAGTACTCACAGAATACACATATTAGTACTCACATACACATATTATCCCCACTTTCCAAATGAGAAAATTAAGGCACAGAGTAGTCACATTCCATGCCTGAGATCACACATCTTGGGACAAGAATTCAGGGAAACTGGCTGTGTAGCTGCACACTCTCAAAAACTACCCTGATGCCGCCTTTTCACCCAGTCCTCATTTCTCTAAGTACCACCCATTTAGTTTTCCTTGTCCCATTTGTTACATGTGATCAGCCTCGTGACCTGTTATTCTCAATAGATGGTCACATCTACTGGATTTGCCTTAGTCACAGTGCTAAAAAACTGTATTTTTTTTTTCTGGAGGTAGGGGGAACGGGTAGGGGAATGGGTAGAGGCCTGGGTTGGTCACTGTCTCAGTCAACTGACCACACAACTTAGAAGAAGGAAGATTAATTTGCTCACAGTTTTTGGAGAGTTGGGGTTCAGTCCATATCAGGCCAGGTTTGCAGAGCTCAGGGCATGGCAGCGGGAAGCAGAGAGAGGGAGAGAGCAAGGCTCTGCTCTCACATCATGGAGGCCAAAAGCAACAGAGAGCAAGCAAACAAGAGGATTCAAAGACAAAAGCATAGTCCCCAAGGCCACACCTCCAGGGACCCACCTTCTCCAGCCACATCCCCCTGCCTAGGTTTCCAACCAGTAAATCCATCACAATGGATTTTTCCACTGATGAGATTACACCCCCATGACTTAATTACATAAACACTGAACATTAATGCATGAGCTCTTCAGGAGACATTCTATAACCATAACAGTCACGTTTGATAAGGATCAGGCCTTTTGAGGGATAAATGAAACACTTTATGAGTGTTTCAGTACCATATGAGAATATTCATGACATTTCTACTTGTTCCTCCAAGTTCAAGTTGGACAAGGGAAAGCAAATGAGGAAGAATAACGCCTGGTTATTGCATAGCCCTATGTACTTTGGGGGGGGGGATGCTGCCTCTGAGTTTCTGAAGAAAGTCAGAAAAAACTATATTTTGTAAGTCTGACTCATTAAGCAGAATGGGCAAGATAAGTGGTAGGAAAACCATAGCCAACTTTTCTGTGACCCTCTCTGAAATTTCCACTTTGTGCCCTAAGAAAAATGTTAAAAATGATGTGGTCAGAGTGGGAGCACTACGGCCCAGAGACGGTATTGGAAGGAGAATTTCTAATTTTAAAAAATAAGCTCACTAACATCATAGCCACTGCTAATGGCCATTATAAATATTAATAAAGCTTTAAACACCTCCCAAATTAGCTTTATTTTTAAATCAAAAGTGCAAGACATGGAAGTGGTAATTTGTGTTAGTCCGGCAGACACAAAATTAATTGAGATAAAAACAAGAAGTAGCAGGCAAGCCCTTTGGGTGAAAAAATAATGAGTTATTCTAACTCATTTAGACAATTTCAAGTGAAACATCCTAACAAGAAATGAGTTCACATTATCGAATTCAGAGTCTGTCATATATGTATCAATGCTCTTCCACACCAGAGTTGAAGTAGGAAAAGCAATTAAATTCAGGGGCTGTGCCCTCCTAGCTCCCTACCCTACTATGTGAGAAAGCTGTGCCTCACCTATAGTTGAGTTTGACCTCTGGTCTTACTGTATCAGGTATGCTGCTTTATGGGTACAGTGAACACGGGGAAGCTTAGGGACAAAGACGTTCATTGGCTTCTCCAAAATCTATTATGTGTTTCTCAATAGTTTGGCAGCTCAGTGAAAACCAACTGCAGAATCCTCATATTTCCTTAGGGAATGTCTATCAACAAGCCACAGACCCGCTAACTTGTCCCTGGCCCGTGGTTCTTCCAGGCGTAAGGCAGTTGCACTCATTTGACACTGCGTCCCCATCGTGCCTCGCCTTAGACAGGATTTATTATCAGCTGTTTAGTTTTTAGTTTAGTTTGGTTTTTTATTCCTAACATCCTATGCCTCATGTACGAAGAATTTCTTTTTGAAGTTATGTAAAATGATTCTTCTGTGAAAGGATTACTGTGAGAGCGAAGGAAATTAGATTGCACAACTGGGCATTTAAACATAAAAGAAGAAAACAAGGAGCTTCAGAGGAAATGTTTCTTGAAACTATGACTCTCAAAGTCCTGGATTTCTCCACCTTTAGCCTCTGCTGAAATTCGTATCCTCCCATGGCCATTTCATTTCCGCCTTGCTGTTTCTTTTCATGAGCTTCCTGGTAAGGAACCTGGTTTTACCATTTAACATCCCCAGTTTCCATTCCTTGGCCCAGCCTCTGTTTTCTGTTAACCCCTCCTTTTAACTCTTAGCCTTCTTGCTAGATATGCCTATGGTATAGAACCTGAAAGAGGCTACCAGCTAAGAAAATTTATATTCAGCATAATTGGAGGTCCAAAATGTGATCATAGCCAGTGTTTCTTTCATGAGTTGAAATCTCAGCGTGGAAAGCAACTTTTTAACTACTTCTATTATTTTGTCAGAAGTAGAATATGAAATACAAGCATTAATTCTCCACAGAACTTTTTCTCATACCTTATGGAAGATCATCTAACTCAATAGAAGGAGCCAAATGACCAATATAGACTATTAGAAATTACACAATGAGACAGTAGTTCTTTAAAGCAGGTGATATATTATTATCAAGAAAAGTTTATTTATTTATTTTTGCAGTACTGGGGATTGAGCCCAGGGGCATTCCCCCTCCAACTTACACCCCCAGCCATATTTTTTATTCTTTATTTTGAAACAGGGTCTCACTAAGTTGTTGAGGGCCTCACTAAGTAGCTGAGGCTGACTGCAAACCTGCGATCCTCCTGTCTTAGCCTCCCAAGTCCTGGGATTACAAGTGTGCACCCCACGCCCAGCTAAGAAAAGTTTATGATTTAATCACCCTATTTTCCCATCCCAGTTTCAGCCACCATGCTGTAGAGGGAACCATTACTGACACTTTAGTATATGTCTTTCCAAACCTTTCTATATTATTGCTCACACTCCACCTATGGGAAAACAAAATGGAATATTGCTTCCATACTGTTTTCTGTTTTATATAAATTTTATAATCCAGTGCATCATTGCTTTCTGATCAAGTAATGAAATGAAGAGGTTCATGTCAGTATTTAAATATAGCTGGTTAAAATGTCATTTGCAAATTTGACAATCGAAGTTCATATACTACATTGAATGCAGAATTTGAAAAAAAGCTTGAAGACCATAGGGTCCTCAGATGGAAATACAGAACTTTATTTTTAAAACAATGGCAGAGTTCTGTTTTAACACCTGCTTTATCACCTTTAAGTATGGTGCCAATCTTAATGGGTTTCATTTTTAAAGGAAAATGGTGTTGATGAACTTTTAGTTGCTTCAGAGAGAATATTTGTTTCCTGAGGATCTGCTCCAGGAGTACGAGACTGGGAAGTTTAAAGACAAGCCAGTTTGGAGGGAGGGCAAGATGAACAATAATCTTTGATTTTATGAACATCTTTTATTCCTAAAGAGCCCACGTTATTTTACCAAATGATATTTATAAAATGCTGTTCCTACTTCAGGCTGACTATAAATCACTTCTCCTGAAATTCAATCTTCCTTTTAAGATGGCTACTATCACCTTTTTTGGTCATACTATACATTTCTTCTTTCTAAAACTTTTCTCTCTGCCAATTCATTCATTTGTCATTGCATCATTCAGTACATTCAGTAGGCATGTGTGTTCATATATGTGTGTTTGTGTATGTGTTTGTGTTCATTACCATATCATCATTGTTGGAAGGCTACTACATTAGCAGCTTCTTAGTTCTCAAAATTGTCCTGTGGGCTTCAGGAAGAGATTAATGTATAGAAAATTTAGTAATATGTGCAAGGATATTCAACTAGTAAGAGGCAGAGCTAGGATTCAAAATCAAGTGTGCTGTACTACATAGAAAGTGATCTTCCCATTATACCACACTACTTCCTCAAGGGGCCAAATTACCTCTGACATCTCCCCTAGAAACCTCACCAAGTATCAGTTTCTTCATTTGTAAAATGAGGGATTTAATTGCATTACTATAGATAAGGAAAGTTATACTGTACTTGAATACTTTACTGTATATTTCAGAAAAACTAGAAGAAAGGATTCTCACCATAAAGAAATGTTAAATGTGTGAGGAGATAGATATGCTTACTCTGATTTGAGTATTGTACAATATGTATAATTTTTATTTGTCAAAAAAGGGATTTGAGTCAGACATTCTTAAAGGTTTCTGCCCCTTTCCACACCCTTCTATTTATGGCTTTTATTATTGGTTAGCAATAATGGCTATCACTGTTGTGTTACATTTTTATAAACATAACTTATTAAATTCAATAACCATGTCAGTGTCATACTGTGATCCCCCCACATTTCAGATGGGATTTAGAGTAGTTAAGCACCTTGTCCAAGATACCTCACCCAGTTATCAAAAGCAGAACTCATATGTGAACTCAGACTTGGAACCATATCACTGCATAGTGATATACAGTTTTCATACAATCACACACTCCTTTCATGTAAAAAGTGTAAACTTGACCAATGTGAGAAGAACCTGCTCGTTCACTAATTCGGCAAACACTTGTTGAGTAGCTGGTGAGGCTCCGCTGACTGCCACAAACCCGAAGATGAGCAAAGCTTCGTCCCTGTGCCTAGAGAGCTCACTGTTCACTAGTGGGTGGAGAAGGGGAAATCCAAATGGATAATTATAATGAGTATGCAAATTATAATAATAATTAAATATAGGACCCTGAGAATTAGAGAAGTAATCTCTGATCTGGATATTGAGGTTTGAATAGGCAGAGGAAAAAGCCATTAATGACAGAAGAAACTGGATGTTCAGAGGCAAGTAGACTGCCCATACAGGGCATATTTTGCAATAAAAAGGAATGAAATATTGACAAATGCTACAGTATGGATGAACTTTGGAAACATTATGCTAAGTGAAGGAAGCCATTTACAGAAGGCCATATATCATATGATACCATTTATATGAAATATGCAGAATAGGAAAATCCATGGAGACAGAAAATAAATCGATGATTGCCAAGGACTAGGGAGGGCCTGACAGTTGGCAGGAAATGGGGCTTGACTGCTAATGAGTAGGGGGTTGCTTTGTGGTGTGATAAAAATATTCTAGAAATGATTGTAACTCTGAGGATCTACTACAGGCCATTGAACTGTGTATTTTCAGTGGGCAAATTGTGTGTATGTGAATTATAATCACCATTTTAATGATTTTTTAAGAAGGTAAGTGAGTGACCAAGATTATAGAATGTTTAGATAACAATGAGATGTTAGGTATGCATGGAATATAGATTATGAAGCAATGAGGTAGATAATGTAGGTCATGGCTATTTGAGAAACGGCCTTTTGCATTGGATTAAAACTTTTGGCTTTTCTCATCTGGTATTCTAGTTCTAAAGTTCATCCACATTGTCAACTGTAGTTCATATTTTTACTTTCATATAATATTTCATTGTATAAATATACTGCAATTTATTTATTCAACTATCTGTTCTGGGATATTTGTTTCCAGATTTTGCTCTTATAATTAGCTCTGTAGTTTGCTTTCTTATAAATATTCCAGTGGTGCAAGTCTCTGTACCTGAAGACAGTTCGGGTACAGTGCCATATTTATAAAGCTCACAAATAAAATATTTTCAGGTGTATATGATCCAATTATACAAAAGATAAGGAAAAATAATGAACACAAAATTCAGGATTGTGATTTTTTTTTTGCAGTACTTAGGATTGAACCCAGGGTCATCCTCAACTGCCAAGCTCCATCCCCAGACCTTTTTACAGGGTCTCACTAAGTTACCTGCACTGGCCCCAAACTTGCAATCCTCTTGCCTCAGCCTCTGGAGTAGCTGGACTTAGCGGTATGTACCACCATGCTCTGCTCAGTATAGGCATTTCTTTTGGGTAGGGTCATAGGAAGTAGATAAGCAGGAAGAAGAGAGTGGAACAGAGTACAGAGGATGATTCAAATTATAGGTAATGTTCTAGTTCTTGATTGGGTGGTATGTTCATATTTATTTGTTATTTAAATGAACTTTATTTTAGAATGTTTTTAGATACACAGAATTATTGCAAAGGTAATTCCAGTCAATCTGTATATTTCCATAGCCTAATTCCAGTGTCGATAATAGTAAATTTACTACAATACCAGTATTGATACATTGTTATTAACTAAAGGCCATACACTATTCAGATTTGCTTAGTTTTTACCTAATGCCTTTTTCTGTTCCAGGATCCCATATAAAATACCCCATTACATCTGCTTTTCATGTTTCCTGAAGCTTCCCTCAGCTGTGACCTTTTCTGAGACTTTCCTTGTTTTTAATGACCTTGACAATTTTAAGGAGTATTGTTCAGGTATTTTACAGAATGCCCCTCAGTAGGGATTTGTCTGAAATCATTCTCATGATTTGACCTAGAAAGAAAACCCCAGAAGCGGATAGATATAGATAGTATAGAGTGTCTCAGCACAACCCACCAAGGTACATACTATCTCAATGGCTTGTTGTTGATGTTCACTTTGACCACCTGGCTGAGGCAGTGTTTGTCAGACTCAACTTGACAGTTACTCTTCCTTTTCCCTTTTCATAGTATACTCTTTGGAAGGTCAGTATGCACAATCATACTTACACAGGAGGGACTTAACACTCTACCTCCTTAAGGGCAGAGCATGTGAATTATTTCAAATCGCTAAAGATGTAAAGAAGGTAACAGTTATAATAATGCTATGTAAATAAATACCAGTGTCAGTCTCAAAGATACGTTCAGGGATGAGAAAGGAAGGGGTAGGACCTGGAAGGAAATGCTCCAAGAGTTGTGCACACATATATTCCTATCACTCTATACCTCAGCATGATGTATAATTACAATGCACCAATAAAAGTATAAAAATAAATAGAGATGTTAGGAAAAGGGCACTGTAAAAAAAAACAAAAGAAATCACTTGGAATTCTTTTGCATGGTAAATTTGTCTCTTTTCTCCCATTTATTTGTTTATTCATGTATTTGCTCACATCAGTAGAGACTTGTGGATATTTGTTTTAGACTTTGAATTTAATCCAATACTACTTTATTTTGTTGCTCAATTGTTTCTGTTTTGGCCACAGGAAGTTCCTTCAGTTGTCTCTCGTGTCACTTTAACATCCCTCATCATTATAGGGTCTGGGATTTTTGTAATTTTGTTTTCTTGGCACTTCTTAATTCTTGGACACTACAAGATGCCCCACATGGATCTTGTATATTTCCTGCCTCTATCTTAGAATCGGCCATTTCTCAGAAAAAGCCCTGGTTCCTTTCATTGGACAATGTAATTAGAAACCCAAGATCTGGGTACTCAGTACTATGTTCATTGCTATTGGGATATTGTTGCTTCGAGACCCTCTCATCTGACAGGCAAGGAAATATGTATGTGTCTGTAATCCATGTATATAAACCTATCTATAAATATTTTCATATGTAATCCTCTGTATTTATATTAAGCTAAATTTGAGTTCATACTGATGTCTTCAGCTTTAATTCATTCCCAGATGGCTAATACTAGCTTTTTACCCTTGCTTTTCTGTAACCCCACTCCAACAGTGAGAAACATGGTTCCTGACCATCCCCCATCCTCTTACTGAATTGTTCAATTTTAGTATGCATGTATAGTGGTTTTGAAATTGTTATCCATAGCCCCATGGGAAAATATTCGTATATATAGTTCCCTTTGCATTTAGGCATACACATACCACTTTTCCAGAGTTATTAGCTCAGCTCCTTATACAAAACACCTTTTAATGAGTTATTCTATATATTTGTAATACATTTAGATTCTTTTATCATTTCCTGCTTTCCATCTTAAGATCCTCTAACCTTTTAGTTGATTCTTTTTTTTTTTTTTGTGGTACCGGGGATTGAACCCAGGGGCATTCTACCTCCGCGCTACACCCCCGGCCCTATTTATTTATACTTTATTTTGAAACCGGGTCTCACAAAGTTGCAGAGGGCCTCACTAGGTAGAGAGAGAGAGAGAGAGAGAGAGAGAGAGAGAGAGAGAAAGAGAAAGAGAGAGCTGAGGCTGGCTGCGAACCTGAATCCTCTGGTCTCTGCCTCCCAAAGTACTGGAATTACAAGGGTGCGCCACCAAGCCCGGCTAGTTGATTCTTTAAATTTTGCATACCTTACTTAGCCAGGCGTGGTGGTGCACTCCTGTAATCCCAGTTCTTGGGAAGCTGAGACAGGAGGATTGCAGGTTCCAGGCCAGCCTCAGCAACTTAGTAAGGCCCTCAACAACTTAACTAAGCCCTGTTTCAAAATAAAAGTAAAATAGAGCTGGGGGTGTAGCTCAGAGGTAGAATGCTCCTGAGTTCAATCCCCAGTACCAAAAAAAAAATTTGCATACCTTAAGATTTCATCTTTGTGCTATTAAAGTTCTCTTATGGATTTTGCCTAATGCTTAATGTCTTATCCTTTATATTATCATACAAAATAGTTTTACCTCCATAAAAAAAAAATCTCCTGTGTTGAACTTAATAAACTTTTCCACTCTGGAGCCCTAAAACCCACTGATCTTTATTGCTCTATATTTTTGCCCCTTGTAAAATGTTATATAATTGGAATTATACAGTAGGTAGCTTTTTCAGATGGGCTGCTTTTACTTAGCAATATACATTTAAGATGCATCCATGTCTTTCTGTGGTTTGCTAGCTCATTTCTTTTTATCACTGAATAATATTCTAGTGACTGAACCACAGTGTTTAATCAGTTCTCCTTCTGAAGGACATCTTGATTGCTTCTAGATTTTTGCAGTTATGCATAAAGTTGCTATAAACATTTGCATATAGACTTTCGTGTGAGCATAACTTTTCATATCAGTTGAGTAGATACCTAGCAGCACGACTGCTGGGTCATATTTTAAGACTATTTTTAGTTTTGTAAGAAACTGCCAAACTATTTGCCAGAGTGGTTGTATATTGTTTTCTATCCCCATTATCAGTGCAAGAGAATTCCTGTTGCTTTGTATCCTCTCCAGCAGTTGGTGTTGCTGGTATTTGACTTTTAGCTATTTTAATAAGTGTATAGTCAGATTTATTATTTTAATTTACAATTCCCTAGTGTCAAATGATATTGAATATAACTTATGCTTATTTGCCTGTTTGGTGAGAGATGTATTCAAATTTTTTGCCTATTTTTCAAACTTGAGTTTCTCATTATATATATTTTAGGCTCTGTAATTCATATGTGTTACATGCATTCATTTGTGTATATCAAATAACGTGTTAAAATGCTAAAACAAAGCAAGGGAGCAAGAATAAAACTTCATGCCGTAGGTGTGAATGTTGATGAAAAATTCAGACTTACCTTCAGATTCCAGCATTGTGATTTACTAACCTTGTGACTTTGAGAAAGTTATATAATCTTGTAAGGCCTCAGCTTCTTCATACTTAAAATGAGAATAATAGCTACTTAATTTGGTTTTTTTCCTGAGAATTTAATGAAAACAACAAAGTTATGTAGAGATCAAACAAGTGCTAGAGACTTTACACATGCACCACACAAGAGCTACTCAATAAATGAGTTTCTCATACTCCCAATGATGGAGAGTTTATTGGTTCATTTAACATTTATTAAGTGCCTATTCTGTGCCAGGTACTGGGATATATCCTTAAGTCTCTGGAGGGATCTATAGAAGTTATGTAAATGGAATGGTAATATTCATAATTTAGAAGGTTATCATTGGGGAAGAGACCAGAGACAAGGATAAAATTAGAACTTCATCTAGTAGTTTAGGCAAAGCCAGGCATGGTAGTACATGCCTGTAATCCCAGTACTTGGGATGCTGAGACAAGAGGATCACAGAGTTGAGGCCAGCCTCAGCAGCTTAGGGAAACCCTCAGCAACTTAGTGAGACCCTGTTTCAAAATAAAAAATTTTAAAAGGGGCTGGGGTTGTATCTTGGAAGTAGAACGTCCCTGGGTTCAATCCCCAGTACCAAATAAGTAAATAAATAAATGAATAAATAAATAGTAAAAAATAAAAGTTCAGGCAAGAGATGATAAGAACCTAAAGGAACTGTAAATGGGGAGGATGGAGTAGTAGAAGAGAAGTTTCAGAGGTAGAATCTACTAGACATGGAGAATACTAGGTGATTATGGGTAAAATAAAGAGTGATATTAAAAGCCGGGCGTGGTGGGGCACGCTTGTAATCCCAGTACTTTGGGAGGCAGAGACCGGAGGATCCGGGTTCGCAGCCAGCCTCAGCTCTCTCTCTCTCTCTCTCTACTTAGTGAGGCCCTCCACAACTTTGTGAGACCCAGTTTCAAAATAAAGTATAAAAAATTGGGCCGGGGTGTAGCGCAGAGGTAGAACGCCCCTGGGTTCAATCCCCGGTACCGCAAAAAAAAAAAAAGAGTGATGTTAAAAATGATTGACGTTTTCTGATTGAGAGATTATAGAATACTGATTTATAAAGGATCATAGTTACTTAGAATGTTTTGATAATCCACAGTTTTAAACATACACACATAGTATCCCAAATTTCTCAG
>PVJS01027248.1:0-26389 GCA_004027185.1 Glis glis | reverse complement strand
AGACTTCGTTAAACTCATCCTTTGTGAGGTTTCAGTGACCTTCATAATAAATTCCAAATGTGTTTGCATGGCATTCAAGGACCCTAATAACCTGCCTTCTGTTTGTCCATTGTGCCTTCTTTCTCTCGCTTTCCCTCCCCCATGCCTCACACACACACACACACACACACACACACACACACACACACGCACACGCATGCACGCACACACACCAGCACTACCCTCTGGTCCTTAGATTCTGAACACACTAATTCCCTCCAGCCCCAGGCCCTTTGCTTCTACTGACTGCTGTGTCATCATGCAATGCTCTTTCCCCTGTTCTTCAACTAGCAAAGATCTATTCCAGGTCTGGCTCATATGTCTCCTCCTCCCTTCTGGGTGTACCCAGAAGGAATCAGTCAGGTCCTCCATAGGTTTGTAATTTGTCCTTGGCACAGATAATATTCTGTGATATGAAGGTGTCACAGGCTCCCTCAGAAAACTGCCAGGTCTTTTCCCATCTATCACCAGGATGCACAGAAACCAGACTGATCATAAAGCTCTTAAAATCCTTCAAAGAATTCTACTGAGGTAGGCACTATTAATTGAGTTTTCACACAAAGAAACCAAGGTTGAGAGATGGAAAGTAACCAGAGTAACTGGTCTGGAGTCACACAGCAAGTGCGGATAGACCAAGGATCGCACCTGGAGAATCTCACTTCCAAGTCTGTGTCCTTTCGCTATTCTGGAAGCCTCTCTGCTGTCTCCCTTCAACTTTCTTTTCTTTCTCTCTCCTTTTATTTATTTTTCCTGTGGTACCAGGTATTGAACCCAGGGGTGTTCTACCTCTGAGCAATACCCCAGCCCTTTTAATTTTTTATTTTGAAACAGGATCTCACTAAGTTGCTGAGAGCCTTGCTAAATTGCAGAGGCTGGTTTTGAACCTGTAATCCTCCTTTTTCAACCTCCCATGTACTGGAATTGCAGGTATGCACCACCAAGCCTGGCTTCCCTCTTCTTCTAAATGACCCAGGAGGTAGGTAGGGAAAGAGTCTTCACAGAAGGGGAAACTGAGGCCGTGACAAGGGCAGTCACATCCCATGAATTCATGACTACTCCTTTGTTGTGGAGCTGACTAAAGTTCTGGACATCTGATCCTGAGTCCTGCTCCAGGGAGCCGACCACAGCAGGGAATGTGGGGTCTTGGCTGTTGCACGCCTGACAAATTCATGTGCCTCTTGGAGCCCCTCTGAGCCCCCTTACCACAGAGGTGACAAGTACATGACAAGGGGCATCTCTGCTCCCAAGGGATTCCAGTCACGCGAACTCTGCCAATTAACGATGGAACGATGTCATCTCCTGAAATAGCATTTTAATGAGTGATGGCTCTGGGATAAATTGTTATCTCGTGATCCCTCGTTAGAGAGCTTAATTAGATCCATCATAAAACATATTGATCGATGGCACGAAGCAGATCCGCAGGACATTCACCATCCGCTGGAACATTCCCTCCCACTCCTTGGCAAAACTGGGGCAGGACAGTCCCAGGCCCCCAGAGCTACTGGGGTGTGGGTTCTTCTGGAGCACTTGAGCACTGTTCCCTGCTTCCTTCCTCCCTCCCTCCCTTCTTTCCTTTCACAAATGCTCCTTCAGCACCATCCCTGGCCTAGGCGCTGTGCTGACCAGTCACGCCTTAACTCATCTCATCTTCACCAAAAGCTGTTTTTCCCTTATTTTGCAAACGGTAAAAACAAGGCTCAGAGCCCCAAGCTGCCAGTAGGTGCAACCCTAACCACCCGGGTTATCTTTCAGGCAGTTTCTGGGGGAGTGGCTGTCATACCCGACACTTTGAGAATTTTAGTTTTCATTTTTTAGTTGAGGAAACTGAGTCCTAGAAATGTTACTCAAAGTTGTACAGCCAGTTAGTGTCAGAGCTGGAACTAGAACATGGCTTTGAGGAATGCCCAATCCAGCCAGATGTGGGTTCAAACCCCACCCTATTATGTATGCACAGTATGATTTTAGACAAATGACATAAACTTTCCGAACATCAGACTCTGCATCTAAAGCACTGGAAATAATAGTTGGACACATTTCATAGAGTTATTGTGAAGATTCAGTGAGATAACGCCTACGAAGTGTGTAAATAGCACTTAACTCACCCAAAGTGTTCAGTAAATACTATTTTTCCTTGAACATACCAACCCTTTTCCCTTAAAAAGTGACTACCCGTGTTCTCATCTATACAATGGGTATAGTAACTCCTGTCCTAAAACCTCTGTAGGAAGCACTTTATAAAAGGTAAAGATTCAAACTGCAGTTATTAGTCACCTTCTGTGTGCCTGTGTGCTGGCAGAAAGCTTGGAGTGACCACCTACCATATGGGTAAATTTTACTTACATTCTTTTTATTATTATTACTGTTATTATTGAAATCATGCATTAGCACAAAATGGTGGTGGAGATGGAGAGGTGGATTAGGAGGAAAATATGGACAGGGATTAATAAAATGAGAGTATTGAGACTTCTGCAGAAAGGGGTTTTTTTCTGTGTTGGCCCAGGAAGTCCCAGGAATGAGGGACCTGTACTCAGCAGGGTGCACAGGCATTTATTGTGTGTACGCAGGTCTTAGTGTGTGTGTGTGTGTGTGTGTGTGTGTGTGTGTGTACCTCTGTATGTATTAAGGCCGGTTTCCATGAGGGGAGCGACTTTCCTCACCTGTGCGCGTTTGGAAATTTTCCTTTTATATTACAGTAAATGTAGCTTGAAAGCTGGGCATGGCATAGCTTTTCCCCGAACACAGATCAGATCACGTAATTTTTCTTTCAGAGAAAAATGCAGCAAAATAACCTGCAGATGGTGAATCTCTTTTTCTTTTTGTCTTGCTTTCAGGCGCTTTCTCTTCCCGTTTGTCTCTATGTCTCTGTATCTCTGCCTCTGTCTCTGAGGCTCTATTTATAGCCAAAATGGTTTCATATTTTCACACTTAGCATATAAAATGCCCCCGTGTAACATAAAGTAGCATGCATTCGGGTCTGTGATTAGATTGGTGTCGCATCCCAAGTTCCGCACGTAATCACGCTGGACGTCGTCCTTACCCCCAACCCTGCCCACAGACATGGCCAGGCCTGGGTATCCTGCAGAAACTCTTTTCTGTTTCCTTTTTGCCAACTCTGAATGGCAATCCTTCAGTCTCACTGCTCCCCACTCCTTTTCTGATCCTTTCTTAAGGCCTTCTCTTCTCGATGGGTTCAGTGTCTTAGGCAGCAGCAGCTCAGAGCCACGGACCTCCTCTCCCCCCACGGAGCCTGAACAGTCACTCTTAGCAAGGCAATCACAATTTCTGAAAGCAGTCACAGAATTCATTTCCCCAAATCAGCTGGATAAAAACAAATGCCACCCGGGGAAAGGGAGCCAGGACTCTTCTCTAAATTAAGGAGACACAATTACTATTTTAAAAGGGGGGGGGCATCGAGATTCATTTCTAACCAATCTGTACATGTCTTAGGGAATATTGTTGAGAACAATTAGGGATGTATGAGTGAAGGGTTTATTTCTCACTTGCTTGTCAGGTCAGAAGACAATCTGTTTATTTTCCTGCTACAATTTTTATTAATAAACTGAAAGGATGGGAGCTGGGAAAGAGGGTACAAACAGGATGTGTGCTATCAATTTGTCAAATAAATAATCGTGCTTGGAAACAACAGATTTTATTAATTAGACAGGATGGTGTATTATTACCATTAAAGTGTTATATTGCATTAATTTTTATATTTTACTCGGCTACTAATTACTGTAAAAGATTTCGGGAAAGAAGCAAAATAAAATCATGCAGCATTATACATAATGTAAAGATAGCGTGAATTAATTTGTCCGCGCTCCCGCCTGCGGAGCGAGAGGAAGAGGCGCGGGGCGGTCTCCTGTCTCTGCTGCCATACTCTCCTGCCTGAGCCAGGCCCTGGCACCAGCACCCCCTGCTGCTGCTGCTGCTATGCAGGAGGTGGCCTTGAAGATAGAGGTTTGAGACCCGGCTCCGCTAAGAACTTGCTTTGCACCTCTCGGTTCCCTCTTCTGCAAAAGCACACCGCCTTCTCTGCCTGCCTCGCAGGGTGGTTGTAAAAATCTAGCAGTACCCGAGAGAAAACGTGCTGTGCCACTGAGCTACACCTCCAGCAGAGTAAACGTGCTTTACATGTCAAAGGTGGTGACCCGCGGGTTGAGACCCAGGATAAAAAGAATTCGCCAAAGGTGGGGTCCGGAGTTCAGACCCTGCAGGGGCAGCTCCAGGCAGACTGGATGTTCGGGACACTGCCAGGGCTAGCAGGCTGGGTGCTTAGGACGGGACGTAGGGCATCCCGAAGGCCACGCAGAGGTCTCCCCAGCCACTGCCCTCACTGGACACGGCCTCAAAGTGGGGCAAAAACAACCCCAGCCACACCACGACTGAGCAGTATTCAGGGTAAATGCAGACCAGAGGGCACCCCGCTGGACCCGCGCGTTTTCAGCAGGGGACCCCCCCCCCCGGGGGACACTGGCACGGGGCGGGGGGTGCACACACTCTCTTCAGTGGAGATTAGGTTTTAATACCCCTGCGCAGCCACGCACTAACCAAGTGGCCACAGCCAGGTCCCTTAACCTTTCTGAACGGCGGTTTCTTCTTGCCAGGAATAAAAGATAAAACACATAGACGTGGTCTGCCCACGCAGCGAGTTCCCACGCCGGGCACGCGTCTGACCGGGGCTGGGTCCCACGAGGATGCCCAGGGTCCCGGGAGCTCCCCGCGACAGCACAGTCGCGAGGGCACGGGGAGCCCGGCGGAGGCCGCCCTGTCCGGCTCGGTCCACGCTGACCTCGGCTCCGGAGCCGCCGAGTGCAGGGCGGCCCCGCGCCCCACCCCGGGGGCGCGGTTCTCGGTGGCGCGGTGGCCCAAGCCCAGCCACGTTTTTCTCCAGGCTGGGTCTCCGCAGCCAGGGCCCGGCGAGCGCCGACATTTCTCACGACCCACTGCCACCTACTGTCCGCAGCCGGGAACTGCAGGCCGGGAGCGGCGGGCCGCTGGGAAGTGGCCTTAGGGGACTGGGCAGATCGGGGGTGTGCTCAGGTCCCTCTACCTGGGGCCTAAGGCTCCAGCGTTGCAGTTGTGGGAACAACTCAGCCATGCTACCTGAAGTCCTGGTGCTCTGGGGCGCACTGTTACTGGGGTGACTGGACCCCTTCTGGGACAGCAGTATTAGGGTGAGCCCCCTGCCCCCCATCTCACTATACCTCCCTTTAGAGGTCTGAAAATCCTGCCTGTGGGTGTGAAGGCCAAATTTAGGGGTTCCAGGCAATGTTGTCACTATTTCTAGTTTCCTAAAGGTTAGACCTTCGGCTGCCCTGGACATCTGACCTCTCTGATCAGCATACCTTCAGCATTCTCTGTACTCTCAGGATCCTTGATTTCTCAGGGGTGGATCAGTCAGCAAAAAAGCGTGCTTCCCAGCCCTGGCTTCTCCCCTGGGTTAAGTTATTTAACCCATTGGTGCCTAATTTTCTCATCTTTAAAACAACAACAATATATATACCGTATAGGGTTGTCATGGAGATTAAATAAGTGAATATGTATAAGGAGTTAGAACAAGCCTGGCACACAGTAAGTACATTACAGGTGCATAGTCAGTGCACTGCACAAGCCTTAGGGATTATCTGTGTGCCTGTCACAAGACTCCCATTTAATGGTGAGCCCCAGAAGTGCTGAACTCATTTCTGATTCAGCCACAAACTATAGCTACTTGCACATAGAAGGAAGCAGTACCACTTATCTATGCATCATTCATTCATTCATTCACTGAATAAATGTGCCAAGCACTGTACCCTGAGGTTACAAGAGTGTAAAGTCTTTCCCTCATGAAGCTTACAGGACTAGAGTAAATAAATAAATGTCTACAATGGGCATAGCTTGTGATTAGTGCTAGGAAGAGAATAACCCAGGTCTCTGAAAGGACCTTGGAGGAAGGGGTGTGGAGAGCTTCTCGGGGTGAGGGTCAGGGGAGGTCCCCTTCCAAGAAGCCTCTGAGGGGATGGTGATTAAACAAAAATTTGAAGTCTGGAAAGGAGGAAGCTGCGAAGGGGCAGGTGCTGCAAATGGTCTAGATCTTGACTGTAACAGAGCGTGCTTGAGTGTATGTATACAGCTGTCAAAACTCACCAAATTGTGCTTTTAAAAGAAATGAATTTTATTGCATGTGAAGTATAGTTCAATATAGCTTATTAAAAAATAAAAGATTGTGTTAAGTGAAAAACTCAAGGAAGAGGGTTCCAGAAATGGGCAATAGCTGATGCGTAGCTCCCGAAGCAGGAAAGATCTTGTTGTGTCCTGGAAAGGCCTGTGAGGTAAGAAAGAGGGAAGGAAACAAGGGATGAGGCAGGGCTGTGGCATTCAGCACCCATGGGCCTCAGATTTTATTCTAAGTGTGATGAACAGAAGCAGCCTTTGGTTTGTTATCAAAAGTCCTAAGCTCTGGTCTTACCTTCCTAGCTGTGTCATCTTGGACAAATCATTGTACTGTTGTGAACAAATGTTTTAATCTGTAAAACAGGAATAATAATGATTTGTGGGGAGTGCATCGAAAAAGGAAGCCAGGACTGAGGATGAAGGGGTGAAGGCAGCCTGACACCTGGGGCATTCAAACGATTGATTGCTCATTGAATCAAGATCACACCAACCTACACAGAAGAGCGGTTGGTGAGTGGTGGAGGGAGATGGAATGGAAAAATTAAAGTACTAGGTCCTCCGGTGTCCCCACCTACCCAATACAATTTTTCTATCTTGTAGAAAATTCTTCTTTGTCTTACAACACATGCCACAGTTTATGACCACACATTTAAATTTCGTTATTTATTTGTTCAGTGTCTGACTTGCTGCAGACTGCAAGCTCCATGAAGACCGGGACCATGCCTGTTTCCAAGACGACTGTTAGCTCAGTGTCTGGCACTGTGACTGGCACAAGGGAGGCCCTCCACAAATACTTACTGAATGGATGAACGAATGGATAAGTGAATGCTGAATGACTGTAACCACCCATTTATCCAAAAGCAATGAACTATCTCCTGAGCCCTTTCCAATTCTTCCCAAATAATCCACCTCTTGCCTTACCGGCAGAGAGCTCATCACCTAAACCTTCTTTGGGTTCTTTCCAGCATCCTCATCCCAAGCTCGGGCCCCCTGCAGAGTTTCCTTCTTTCTCTTTAAATAAGCATCTATACAAAATGAGGCAGAGGACTGATGGTTGTGTTGACTTTTCAGTGGTTTTGTTCCTTGATGTTATAAACTACTCCTGCTTCAATTTAATCCTCTGAAGTTGGTAGATGAGGAGCCAGATAGTTGTAGAGATGAATTGACTCATCCTGTGTCAGTCAGGGAGGGGCAAGGATACAGCTGAACCAGCTCTACTGGTTCTAAGTCACGCAAGCCTACCCCAGCCGGGTACTGAGCTTGATGGTCCTCTTGTGATACATCTCCCTTCCCGCCTTGGGGGATGATGGTCCAGAATAAAACATGTACAGATGGTTCTCCAGAAGACAACAAAGGGGGAACAATAGAGACTCTTAGGGACACTACTGTCCCTGTAGATAGCTATTCTGCTTCCAGTGGCTGTCAATGGCAAATAGAGGCCATTTCAACACAAATACCTACAACAGTCCCAAGTAAGGTCTCTAGAGCCAGATTTGCTAGGTTTTCACGTTGGTCTTGCCACATTGCAATCTCTGATTTCGGGCCATTTATTTAAGGTCTCTGGGCCCCAGGCTCCTCACCTGTAAACTGGAGACAATAATAGTCGCTACCTTGTAGATGAATTAATACATGTAGAAATGCTTAGAAAGTGCCAATCCAAGGCCGAGTGTGGTGGTGCACGCTTGTAATCCCAGTACTTGGGAGGCAGAGACCGGAGGATCTGGGTTCGCGGCCAGCCTAAGCTACTTAGTGAGGCCCTCCGCGACTTCGCGAGACCCAGTTTCAAAATAAAGTATAAAAAATAGGGTCGGGGGTGTAGCTCGGAGGTAGAACACCTCTGGGTTCAATCCCAGGTACCACAAAAAAAATAAAGTGCCAATCCAATAGCAAGTGATAGACTATTTTTTTCTTTTCTTCTTTCTCCTCCCTTTCTTCTTCCCTCCATCTATTCTTTCCTTTCTCATTTTTCTTTTTCTCTTCACTTCTTTTTCCTTGTTTTCTCTTTTATTCTTCTTTCCTTTTCTCTCTTATTCTTTCTAAATTTCTGTCTCTTCCCTAAGTGTAACTTATATCACTATAATGTACCTATAAATGCTTGCTGAACCAATAGATACATGAATAAAGAAACTGGAAAGAGGAGAGAGCTGATGTTTGGAACAGGATATGAAAAACTAATAACAGAACAAGATACTCTTATTTTTGTTTTGGTGTGTGTGTGTGTGACTGGGGATTGGACTTAGGAGCATCCTACCTCTGAAATAGTCCCCAGCCCTTTTTATTGTTAATTTTGAAACAAAAGTTAAGTTACCATATGCTGGCCTTAAACCTGTGATCCTCCCAAGTACTGGAATTACAGGTGTGCACCATCACGCCTGGTTAAGATACATATTTTAAATGTTTGTTTTTATCTTAATATACAAGCTATGTTATAAGAGTCAAACATGGAGTCCAACACTTCTGCTCTCATGCTGTGCTACTTTGGGCAAGTCAAACAACCTGTTTGTGCCTCCAAGTCTTCATCTGCAGGAGAGCAGCATTGAACTAAACTATCCCTATGTGTTCTTTCCCTCTGACTCTACAAGATTACCATTCCGTCAATACGAAACATGACGTCGACTCTTCCTAACATTGGAGCGAGGTGGGGAGGTGGGTAGAGAAGCCAGATGCACGTTTCCTGGTGGACTCTAGTCACCTGTGGCACATGTACCAGGTATGTAGCTGAACTTGCTTTGGTCTCACTTTGGTGCTGAGTTCTATCTCCTTCTCCGCCTCCTAATAGTGATGGGGCTTTGAGCAAAAGAGCCAACACCATTGAGCCTCCCTTTCCTCATGTGTATGGTAGGATTAAGTGAGATGATGTATCTGAGATGCTTAGCACAGTGATTGACACGTGTATTATTTAATTAAATTGCTCATTAAATAATTAATTAATTATTAAGTTACTATTGGTGTATGTCATTAAAGTGTGCATGTGATCACAACCTTGACAAAACCTACTCGAAGGCCAAATGATGCATTTACCATTAATTGCGATTTTGGCTATTCTTTTCCATTAAGCATTCATTGAGAATCCCTGTGTACTGGAATTTGGGCCAGGTGATAGTATAGTGAAGTGGAGGGATTAGGTTCAAAGGACTACATGTAATTTTGGGGTCCTCATATATTCCAGGCACTTTGCTATATTATCCCCTGTAATCCCCTTACAAGCCTACAGGCAGCTTTTGTTGGGGTTGTTATAGGGATGAGTTAGACAGAGGAGGCCTGGAGGGGAGGTGGAGCTGCAGGGAGTGGGGAGTCCTGAGGAATTTGCAGGACTCACCTGGATCGTATCCAGCCCCTTCCCTCCCTGAGCCACAATGGGCAAGGATTCTGACTGTAGGACTAGGGGAGGGAGCAAGAGCACTATAGGGGGACTCTCTCACCAGCGCTGGGGTGGGGGCAGTGTCTACTCATGGATGTGCTTGGCCTCTGTTTCGGCCTCATGCGGCTCCTACCCCTTCCCTTCTCGTACTTCTTTCAGGAAAGACTTGGACACAAATAATCTGTACAAGAGTATGAGTAAATATCAGTAACTGGATGTTTTGCTTTTGCAGTTTGATCTCGTCTATCTTTTTGACCTAAACTGCAAGGTTCTAAATATTCCTACCTAATTAGAATCCTACAAACCTGATCTCAACATGTGCGCCCTTCAACAGCCTGCCCTTCCCTCCTTTCCTCCCTCCCACTCTGGACGACTTGCCCACAATTTTGTCTTTTCTGATTCTAGCCTGATGGCCCTGGACTATTCACACATCCTTCCCAACCTCTGGTTCTACTGATGCTGCTCCCTCTGCTGGAATCTTCTTCACACACCCAGACACTGCCTCTCCTTTAGGGCCCAGTTCAGAGACCACCTCCTCCAAGAAGGCCTCCCTCATCTCACAGCTGGAAATAGTTTTTATCTCAGGGAACCTCTTAGAGCAGTGCTTCACAACTTTATTTTGCGTGTGAAGTTTTGCACGTGAGCGTGCCCATTTTGTTAAGATGCAGATTCAGAGAGAATTGGTCTGGGGTAGGCCTGCGATTCTGCATTTCTAACATGCTTGCTCATAATGCTGAGGCTTCTGGTCCGTGAATTGCAGGTAGAGAAGCAAGCGATCCCCAAATCTGGCTGAGTATCAGAATCACTTGACAAGCTTATTAAAACTGCAGGTCCTGGAGCCAGAGGTTGATCCAGGTTTTTGCAGGGCCTGAACTCAATCCATATGGAAAGTCTTTAATAAAAAAAAAAGAAGAAGGTAAAATTATGAATAAGCTCCTCCCAGGGCCCTGGAAGGGACTGTGCAAGTAAAGAGCCTTTAAGTATAAACTTCACACTAAATTCAGCTTTGCTTGGGGCCCAGGCACCAGCAGAATCTTGGGAGGTTGGAACTCTGTGTTTTGTTTTGCTTTCGGAATTTCTCCAGGTGATTCTTATCAGCCAATCCCTGGCCCCGCTTCCACCTTTAGAAACTGCTGTCCAGAGGCACCGATCTCCTCCAGCCTGTGTGTATATCTCCCTGTCCCCTCCCATCACCAAAGGCCCCTGTGCTAGGCCTTGGGCTGGACCCCATGGACACAGGATCAATACACAGCCAGACTCCTGCTCTCAAGGAGCTCCTGCTCTACTAGAAAACTGACCATAGCTGTTTGAAATGAACACTGCAGCTGGGACGGGGTCAGGACCAGGGGTCCCCAGAGGGCTGACACTGAGCTAGCTCCTGCCTAAATGCACCTCTCCAAGCAGAACAGCCTGTGCCAAGGCAGGCAACCCTGAAAGAATATGTTCCCTTCAAGAACTAAATGACCAACTCCATGTGTGGCTGAACAGAAGGCCAGATGGTTGGGACAGAGGGCTGAAAGAGATGGGTCTGGAGAGGGGGATTGGCACAGTCAGGTCCTTTTTTTAAATTTTTTATTTTTATTTATTTATTTTTGCACTTGCATGCTTTACTTACAACTTCTTACTATGATAGACCGATAGATCTATAGATCGACAGATGTCTATTTCTTCTTTTAAAATCTTTAATTCATTAATTGCCATTCCTCTCATAACTCTATGTCAGGCAGCGTGCTAAGCATTTTCATCACATTCGATCCTCCTTCCAAATCTGGGAGGCCTATCGAATGATGTCTATTTTGCAGTTACATAAACTGAGGATCTGAAAGTTTCGGGGACTTGCCAAGGTAACAGAGATAGAGCATTAGAAAATCCGGAAGACGCCGGGCGTGGTGGCACACGCTTGTAATCCCAGTACTTGGGAGGCGGAGACCGGAGGATCCGGGTTTGCGGCCAGCCTCAGTTCTCTCGCTCTCTCTACTTAGTGAGGCCCTCCGCAACTTCGTGAGACCCAGTTTCAAAATAAAGTATAAAAAATAGGGCCAGGGGCGTAGCGCGGAGGTAGAACGCCCCTGCGTTCAATCCCCGGTACCGCAAAAAAAAAAAAAAAAAGAAAATCCAGAAGACCCAGGGACTCGCCCGGTGCCAGACACACAGCAGGGGCTAAGGATAATTTGTGAATTGATAGTCGAATGCTGAGATAAGAAACTTTCACTTATTAAGACAATTTTGGAAAATATGTGTCAAAGAATTTGAGGGCTGCGCACGACTTTATTGCCCTGGTAACCCCAAGTCGCTCTCTCCTGGAGGAGGAAAGTCTCTCTCTGACATCTGGTGCGTTCTCCTCTATCCTTCTCTTCCTGAAGCCAGGAGAGAAAAGTTACAGTGGTAGCACTGTTTGGTTGATTTTATTTGATGTGAATGTGTGTTGTGTGTGTATTTAAGTGGGTTTTAAAGTGCTTCCATTCTATTTTATTCAGTTTATTCATTGCTGTTAAGACACATAAACTTGATTTTAAAAATATTTAGTGAGGGCCTAATATTGCCACTGGGAGGCAAGTGGCAGTGTGAGCAAGGATCCCCAGGACATGATAGGTCTCTGGAAACGCAGGATTTGAACCTGATCTAGAGCTTTAATTTTAGTTCTCTTCCTGGAATACATTCTAATCCACAGCAAAGTGGGGCTCCTCCTTCCTGGGTAAGCCTCTAGCCATCTCCTCCAGGAGGTCAGCCTGTTTCCCCACTACTATTGTCAGAAGTGATGATGGGCACCAGGCATAGTGGCACATGCCTATAATCCCAGCACTTGGGAGGCTTAGAAGGGAGGATCGTAGGTTCGAAGGCAGCCTCAGCAACTTAGCCAGGCCCTCAGAAACTCTTCGAGACCCTGTTTCAAAATAAAAAGTAAAATAGGGCTGTGAGTGTAGCTTGGAGATAGAATGCCCCTGGGTTCAGCCTTCAGCACCAAAAAAAAAAAAAAGATGATCATGACATTTCATACAGAATATGACCAACCTTTTTGGATTTCTAGGATCATCACAACAGTGCAAGGAGACCAGCAGAGTGAAGAGTGAGATCATTATTCATTGTAAGTCCTCTCTTACAGAAGTTCAGATAGGCCAGGCATGATGACGCTCATCTGTAATCCCAGTACTTGGGAGGCTGAGACAGGAGAAGCGCAGGCTGGAGGACAGCCTCACCAACTTAATGAGACACAGCGACCTAGTGAGACCCTGTTTCAAAACAAAATAAATAAATAAATAAGTAAATAAATAAAGAGCTGGGAGTATACCTTGGAAATAGAATGCCCCTGGGTTCAAAACCCCAGTACCATTAAAAATAGAAGTTCAGAGAGGTTCACACCACCAGGAAATTGTGACACCGAGATCAAAATCCAATGTCTATTGCTTGGTGGGGGACAATTCCACTATGATGGAATTGATAGGTTGCACTTGGCAGCTAATTAACATTTCCTTGATGACACATTCACTGGGGCTGTTCTCTCATCTGCTCACACCAGTTTGCTTTTTCTTCCCAAGTAAGCTATGAACAACATATTGGAAGGAAGCTCATCTTATCATGTCACTTCCCACACGTTGATGGCCTCTGCTCTATGCAAACATGATGCGAGGTCTTATTATGGGTGGTACTAAGGGTACAATGATACATAAAATAAACTTGCTTTCTATCCTCTGAAGGTGTATAGTCTAATGGAATAATAATATTTTATGATTATTTTTGAATTTTTATTATGCCTTAAGTTTTTTTTATGTTCTGCATTTTCAGATGGGTGCACTGAGATACAGAGAGTAACCCGGAACTCGTTTGGAATAGGAGAGCTGGGATTCCCATGGATTCCCTCAGAGGCTGGCCCAGGGCTGAACCAACACGGTCGAATATAACAGATTTAGAACATAACTCTTGCACTCAGACAGAGTAACATCTCAGCTCAGCCCATTACTTTTGTGTGGCCTTGACAAGCTATTTACCTTTGAACCTCAGTGTCTGTATCTGCAAAGTAGGGGCAGTGATGACCACCCCCAGTTTTGTTATGTGGATCAATTGATAAAACGAATGCAGGGACACACATGACCCAGTATAAGAGCTCAATAAACAGTAGCTGTCATCACTATTGCTACCAATGCTGGGCAGATGCATCGTGCAGGTTTTTACGTGCATGATATTTTGGTGGTTTCTTATTCCCTCTAAGTTCCAGAGAGCAAAATGCCCCAGGTCCTCTCCGTCCTAGCTCTCCACACTGTCAGGAACAGAGACCACTCACATGAGCCATGACAGGGTCCATTTCTGTGACCAGTGGATGCCAATGGCCCCCTCATCGGAAACAACGACAAGCTAAGTGTCAGGACTCAGAAGCCGCCAACAGGCTTCCGAACCCTGCCAAGCCCTCGTGCCCACGACAGCAGCCGGGGGTGTGTTGGGGGTAACGATGGCATAAACACACGTTTGCTTTCATTTGGCTTAGCTGACTGTGTGTTTTGTTAAACAAATTTAGGTTTGGAAAAGATTATTTTTGGTACACTGCTGCATAATTAGATGAATTTTCATGAGTTTATTCTTGAAATAAACTTTGAAATTGTCCGTGTTTTACTGTTTGTTAATCATCTGCAGATACTGTTTTTTGAGACTTCGCATGGGGGAAAAAAAAACCTTGTTACATATCAGTTTAATTTAGATTCAAATAAAATAATTTTTTGAATTTGCAGCAACAACAAGTCTGCGAAAGTGGTTGTAACTGGTGCTGAGTTGTTTGAGGATCAAGATAATTACAGTATAAAGGATAAGAGAGAATATAATATCCTGGCATCCAGTGCCTATTCAGCTAATCCCCAGCCCTTGACAGATGTTCAAACACAGTATTTTTAAGAACTGACTTTAAAGAAAAAAAAAACAGGGTGATTCACTTATTAGATATAAACAACATGATAAGAAATGTGAAGTCTGACATCCATTACACACCGTCCGTACTGAGAAGCACGGGAGATAGGCAAAAAGTCAAATGCTTGGTTCTCATTACTTGAATGGTGCCCGAGGCAGGGCTGGGATCACAGAAATGCCAAGCCCCTGCTTGGCCAGGAGTACAGGTTCCATCTGTACCAGCCCTCCCACAAGCAGAGCCCCCAGGGCAGCTTCGATGACGCTGAGGACCCGCGCCGCAGCCTCTGAGGCGGCCACTTGCAGCGGAGGCCGCTGGCAGCTGGTACCAGGATAGTTGGACCGGCCTTGAACGATAGTCACATACTTACTGTTGGGTGACCCAGAAAGATGGCCAAGCAGATGGAGGGGTAACACGCAGGGTGTCGGCTGGCTCAGCGATCGCTCTTGTCACTGCCTCGGCCCCTCCTGCGCTCATTTGTCAGCATTCTCCTGAGCCCGGGTGTCCGGGTTTCAAGGCTGTCTGCCAGCCTCCAGGGTTCAGAGGTAAGGGTCACCTCATCCCCACCTGCCTTCAAATCTCACCGCGTAGCCAAGGAGGTAAGTCCTGTCCACCCACAGCTACAGCTCTTATCATCATTGAGCTTTGTCTATATGCTGAGCCTCACTCTAAGCAGTCTTAATTCCCTCAATGACCTTATGGAGTAGGTACTATACTGTGCCCATTTTACAGATGAGTAAACTATGGCAGGGCACAAATATGTATGTAATGTAATTCTTTCTGACTGGGGGTGGGGTGGAGGAGAGCCCAGGGAAGGTGTCGTGGAAAGTATTAGGGATGGGTCTCTGAGATGCAGGAGATGGGCCTTCCAGGCAGAGAGGACCATGCAGGGAGAATGGCAAAAGGATGACCAGGTAAACTGAGGCACCAAGCAGCATTAAGGGTGGTATGAAACCACAGTTTCCCCCTTCATAAAACAGCTCTCAGCAGATAGGGAAACATGAGCTGGCTCTGGGTGCTGATGCTCTACCCCTTTGAGAGCCAAATCATTTATCTGGGGTCCTTGCATCAGCTTCTGGAACGGCAGTGGCTCCCAGGTGGCCAAGTGCTTTGGGAGGATTGGGGGAAGTCTCCCAGGTGCCCCTCTCCTGCCCGTGTCTAGAAATGTAGGTCCGGGCCCAGGGCGAGCCAGGCTCCAACAACAGAGGGTGCCAGAGAAGCTGGGCGGTCCTGGGGGTGTCCCCAGTGTGAGCACGTTACATGCAGTGTCTGTTCTACGTGCCTCTTGGTGTTCATCTGATGCCTCAGTGGTGTACTTCCACTAGTATCTCTCCACTCATTCCACTCTAATATTATTTTAGCATTATCTTAAGAATTGCCTATCAGCATATTACTTTTATTTATTTTTTAATTTGGGAGGATACTATCTTCAAGCTACACCCCCAGTCCTTTTCATTTTTTATTTTGAAACAGGATCTCACTAAGTTGCTGAGGGTCTCGCTACGTTGCTGAGGCTGGCCTCAAACCTGCCATCCTCCTGTCTCAGCCTCCCAAGTACTGGGATTACAGGCGTGCACCACCATGACCAGCTAGCATATTACTTTTAAGCAATTGCTGAAAAGGATTCTCTTTCAGAGAATATTCTATCCTCTCTAACCACGGTTCTCAGAGTCCATTCGTTCATGAGGCTCTTCTGTGACAGCCAGCATCCATGGCAAGGGGGAGGAGGAGGCCTGAGAAAGACCAGGCAAGGACCTGCTGTGCATTCCCTGGGGTGGCCAGGGTGTGGCATGCTTTAGAATTCACAGGGGCCCCTAGGGGAGCTGGCTAGCTGTCCTGCCTCAGACACAAGGAGAAGATGGTGAGCTGCTGGGTGTGACCCGTAGTCCTGGAGTTTGCCAGGCAAGAATTAGTTGAGTGTTTTGTGGAGACCAGATGTCAGCCACTTGTGAGTGACAGCCGGCGTGGGGTTGATTTAGGTCTTTGCCCAAGAGGGCCATCAGGAGGGGCTGTGGGAGCACAGGGCAGGAGAGAGATGAACTCCCGTGCTTATCCTGGCACCACCTCCGGGGAGCACAGGTCCCACTCTGGTCTCAGTTGTGCGCTCTCTTGGAAGTTCCCAGGAATGCACAGTGATTCCAAGGAGCAGCAATGTCAAGGGCCCCATTGGTCCTGGCTTAAGCTGTAGCAAGGGGCAGGTGAGGCTAGGTGGGGTAGTCATTTGCTCCTTCAGTGACCCCCCAGGACAGCCTCAGCTCAGGATGTTCCTGTTCTCCTCAGGATTTCTAAAATAACTGCAAGGTTTAAGGGTGCAGGGTTCTGGTTGTTACCCTCTAACCCTTTTTATGTCTTTCTTTCTGACTGGGCATCTCAGATTCTCTATGCTCATGCTTAACTTCAGTAGCCTCAAATTTCCCTTCAACCGAAGGATCATAGGTTTGAGGCCAGTTTCAGCAACTTAATGAGAACTTGTTTCAAAAATAAGAAATAAAATAGGTCTGGGGGTGCAGCTTGGAGGTAGAACATACCTGGGTTCAATCCACAGTACCCTTCTCTCCAAAAAATTCCCCTCAAACACTAATATGAAAATAATATTGGCCAGATTTCATGGAGTGTTTCCTAGGTCCCAGGCACTTCTCTAAGGGTATCGCATATATTATCTAACTTAATTATCTCTCAAACCTTAAGGTGTGAGGGTTGTGCGAATGCTTATCCTTCCCCACACTTGGCAGAAATTTCGTTAAGGATGAAGATTGAATAGCTGAGAGACTGAACAAAGCAATGAATGATGGAAAGAAGGGAGGAAGGAAAGAAAGCAAGTCACCAAGAATATAGTGAAAAAATTACTCAGACATTGACTGGTTGGAAGTGACTTTGAACAGATTTTCTTACTTGAGAGTTTGTTCTTCCCTTTGGAAAAAAAGTTCCTGGTGCTAGAGTAAAGAAAAATGTAGGACATGAAAGTACTTTTGATTTGTTTATAGTGAGCACTCATTTGCTGTGTGTTGAGTGAATCTAATCTTACTATTCTTAACTGATACAGGGACAGATTGTGTTTTCCTGTGTAGCCTACCCTGGGGCAGGAATGAGAGTCCCTGGGAGCAACATGATAATTCTGATGTCCCCTCACACAAAGAGAATTAGAACCACAGCTGCACGTCATTCTCAAAATGGCCGTCTAGTCTGTGCTTGATCACCTCTAGTACCAGTGAGCTCACTAGTTCTTGAAGCATTTTAGCCTATAACCAGGCCACAAAACCCTCACAATTAACCAGTTAACTCCTTACATTGGGCTGAAATTTCTTGTCTACCTCATTGGACAAGGAAACAGAGGTTCCTTGAGCTGAGCTTCAGCTGTTCTCCAATTGGAATTGAAAAGCATAGATTCGCAGAATATCAGAGCTTAAAGAGACTTAGAAACCCCCTGTTCTGGTACCCTAATTCACAGATTGTGGAAACCCACATGCAAGATACATTCTTTTGACTGGTTGGGAAGAGAAAAATTTCTTTACACAGACTGTCCTGACTGCTGAACCGAATGATCCTCCTTGGAATTCATTAAGAGGAAAGTCACCCTGGCCTCATGTGTACAAGGTACAGGTCCTGTGGTGATTGTGGTAGATCATGGCAGTAATGGCTCCTGATTGGTTCACATCTCCCCACCTCCACACCCTTGGGAAGTTTCCCATATATTACTCTAGATTTGGCTAGGAGACTCGCTTTGGCCATTTAGAGGCAAGCGGAAACTTAAAAACTTTATATGTTGGACTGACCCTATTTTGCTTTTCTTGCAACCCCATGACTGTCAGCATGCACTCAAGATGGCACCAGCCTGCTGGGTGATGAGAGACATGTAGCCCTGTGGCTCCCATGGCCCCAACAACAGCCAGCTAACCCTCAGAAGCAAGGCCACTTGGCCGACAGGTGGTTGACTGAGGAAACATGAGTGAACCCATTTGCGACAAGCAGAAGAACTGCCCCACTGAGCCCAGACCAAATTGGCAGCCCTCTAAGTCATCGGCTAAATGAAGGGATGTTGATTTAGGCCACCAAAGCTTTGGCTGGTTTATCATGCAAGCCTTCCCTACATAAAATTGCATGAACCTTCTAACATTCTTCTAACTCACCTGTCAATTCAGATCAGGCTTAGAACTGAGTAGGCCCTTGGGGTAGCAAAGTTGAAGCTCACAAAAGAAGAGTTCTTTTACTCGCACTTTTGCTCTTCAATTAGCAAACTTCACAGGCACGCATAGATGTGCACATGCACTATTTTTTCCCCTATGGTGCAAGGCATTGAACTCAGGGCCATACTCATGCTAGACACGTATTCTACCACAAAGCTACATCCCCAGCCCGCTTGTGCACTTTGAGGTCCTAAGATCTTGCTGAAGGTCCCAGAGCGAGTTAGTCATCAGAGAAGCTAGGATTTAAGCACAGATGGGCCTGGCTCCAAAATTTAAGCTCCAATCTTTCAATGGAAACCTACTGAACCTATTTTCAGGGCCTCCCTTGGGGTTTATCCCTATGTTAGACTTCTTTGTTATGAATCCTGCTTTGCCACTAGCACACAAGAGTGGGAGTCCCAAAAGAGAGAAAGTTGCTGAGGCTGGCCTCAAACTTGTGATCCTCCTGACTGAGACTCCCAAGTACTAGGATTATAGGTGTACACCATTATGCCTAGCCGAAAGGGAGAAAGAAAATCATACCAGCTCCTGCACTAATCATTATAATCACTAACACTGACCTCTAATTGTTAACCATTAACTATATGCTAAATATTCTTCTAGCTCTTTACATATATTACCTAATCGAACCCTCACCATAATCAACTAAGGATTTACTAGCTGTATTTTGCAAATATTTAACTAACTCGGCCTAGAGATGAAGAGCAAGGACTTGAACCCAGGATGGCTGGTGTTAGAGCCAATGACATTTACCTCTGTGTTGTGCTACCTCTTGATATGGTCCAGGAGTTAGGACATTTGCTCAGGTGGGCTTCCAAACACCAGGTGGTCTCAAAACCTGCAAGATTATTTGTAGATACTGAGGCCAATGCTTTCTGCTCTGTGTGTGGGCTGTTTAGAACAACAGAGGATTTGCTGCTTTTTTGTGTCTATTATTTTAAAAATAATCTCTACATTTTCTGAAATCTGCTTCCCAGAGGCTGGAAGAGAGAACAAAGTGGTCAGTCCTAGATCCCCATTAAAAAAATAGAAGCATATCTCTGTGGTAGGCAGCGGGCAAGGTCACCTTCACAAGGTATATCTTGCAACTACCCGGAGATGCCAGTGTGACTATCCCCATTTTACAGACTCCTGGTATCAAATAGCAACACCCAATTGATAGAACTCTTGGTAAACCAAATTTTATTATAATTGGATACTTTCCCAAGGCTGCCAAATAACTTGCTCTCTTTAGCTCTATAAACATTTTTCCTCCAATTTTGTTTGCTTCATTCATTTGCTTTAGCAAACTCTCTTTCTACAGAGGTAAAATCCTATGACGGGAAAACTCCAGGGATGCCCGAATTGTTTGATTGACAGAAATTCTGACATAATGAGTAAGTGATTTCAGGTCCTATTCTCAACTGACGGGATCCTGGGATGCAATGAAATGTCCTGGACACAGAGTCCCAATTCCAGTTGGGCGAATCGGCCCGCTAGCATCTGTGATCTACCGTCTGGATTCTCTAACCCCGCCCGCAGAGCATCTTCATTTTCTTGTTGCCCTTCAAGTTCTGTTGGTTTTGTTCAGATGTTTTTAATGAGTTTGTCCTGCGGCAGCCAGGGAATGGCTAACAAGTCTTCTGGGCCCTTAAAAACCCATTAGAATGTTATTTCTTACAAAGTGAAAAACTAACCTCATGCCAGATGCAAATAGGGCTCCAGCCATCAGAAATAAAGTTTGATTCTGAAGGAAAATTCCACCGAGACATGAAAGTTCTTCAGCTTGGGAAAAGAGTCTTTGATGTCTGGTCCGACTCGGCAATCTAATGTGATGATTAGGAGCAGGAGTGCGGCAGAAGTTGGATTGAGTTCAAATCCGCTCTCTGTTACGCGCTAGCTCAGTGATCTAGGGGTGAGTGGCTTAACCGCTCTATGTTTCAATGATCTCACCTGGGCAGAAAAATGAACACTAGAGATGGCAGGTGAAACAGGATTAGGCTCAGCTGCAATAACAACAGTGAAAAGGGTGAGTAGAGGCTTATTTCTCTCTCATTTAAAAGAAATTTTTAAATTGGCAATCCTGCATTGGCGAAGCAGCAGCACAGTTGTTAGGGGCCCAGGACGTCCTCTACCTTTCTGCCATACTGACTTAGATCTTGCTTATATTCTCAATGTCAACTTCTGAGCACTAAAGTTTAAAATAGCTGCCAGATACCAAATCTTGGTCTATATTCTAGACAAGAAGCAGAAGAAAAGGTAGAGGGAAAATGGACAGAATGTCTTGTCTCTCCAATAAGTCAGTCTCTGTTTTGGAGATTCCCTGGTAGTCCTAACCAATACTTTCTTAGCTCTCTTGGGCCTCCCTAGCTGAAGAGCAAATGGAGAAATGTTGATCTGTGGTTGGGCACATGGTACTCAGAATGAAAACCTGGGTTTTGTTAGCAAGGAAGGGAAGCAATAGCTGGGCACAGGGGTGCGTGCCTGTGATCCCAGCACTGGGGAGGTTGAGACAGGAGGATAGCAGGCTTGAATTCAACCTGGATAACTTAGTGAGACCCTAAACATAAAAAATAAAATGGGCTGGGGATGTAGCTTAGGGGTAAAGTTCCCCTGGGTTCAATCCCCAGTACTGAAAAGAAGGAGGAGGAGGAAGAGGAGGAGGAGGACGAGGAGGAGGAGGAGGAGGAGGAGGAGGAGGAGGATTGGATAGTTATCCAGCAGTCTTTGTTAAAACACTTAAAGTATTTAAAATGATGTCTGTTACATACTTAGCCATAAATTTGATGCTTGAACAGGAGGCAGCCTTTGAAGTTCAGTGGATGTGAATGAAATCCTACTTCCATCCCTTACAGGGAATGACATTTTGAGCAACCCCTTGACTTTACCTATGAGCGTCAGCGCTCTTGGTTGTCAACTGCAGTTAGGAGTAGTGTATTGATTGGCCTTTGGGGATTTCTGGGAGAGTAAAGTGAGAATGAGTATGTCAAGGGCCTGGCATGTAGTATATGTTCAGTGAATATAGGTTTCTCTCTTTCCACCCCACCCCAGCCCACTAAGGTTCAGACTCTTCAATGGGAAACAAGGATCTGAGGAGTACCCACTGCTCTGCCCTGGGAAGTGGTCAGAAATCTCTCAGAAAATAAAGCCCTGCTTTGCCTGTAGGCTGCCTGCTCCCTGCCCACAAAGTGCTAAAGTGAGTGAAGCCAACCCTGTAATCAAACAATACCAGATACTTTAATTATAGTTTTTTTGCCATGATGTGAATCACTGTTTTCATGTGCATTGCTGTGAATTAATCTCATAACAGTGGTGTTAATTCCTCGATGCATAAAGAAGTGTTTTAGCTACAGAGGTATTCTGTAGAAAAGGGAATGAAGTTCACATTTAATTAGCTCCTACTCTCTGCCAGGCACTGTGCTGAGTGCCTTCTATACCTTATCTCACTTTTCTCTCACAATGACTCTGCTTGGAAGCTATTATTATCCTATTTTGTAATTGAGGGCACAGAGATGCAGATGCTAAGTAATACGCCCAACCTCACAGTTTGCATAAATCCCCAAAATGGGATTTGAACCCATGTTTGTTTGATTCTAAGGCTCATGCTGTAGCCACAACACCTTGCTGTCTCATTGCTTTTCCAGACCCAAGAACCAACCAGTCTTTAGAATTAGACTGTTGAGGGAGCCTGTAGATAAAAGAAAGGAAGACTGAGCTGGAAGTTGTCTTGGGATTTCAGATCCTGGTTCTAACTTCCCTCCGGGAGGCTCTGGTGGCCTCATTGTCTCTATTCCCTTATTTGGAATGTAGTTAGAAGTGAGGGCTTCACAGGATGGTCTGATATTTCCTTTGTAGCTCTGAGTGGGCACTTGTAAAGTGAAAAATGCATTCTCGTTTCTGCATAGTTGAGAAATACTCCTACTATCAACTCAACTTGACCCTTTTAAATAAAAGACCAATAAGATGGAGTGCTTATCTCAGCTAAATTAAACCGAACTTGGGAGAAAGGGCAACAGGTTTATCTATACAGATGCTCCTGAACTTACAATGGGATGATATGCCTATCATAAATTGAAAATATCATAAGTTGAAAATGCATTTAATACACCTAACCCACCAAACATCATAGCTTAGCAACACAGCACACAGCTGACTGTCAATCATTTATCCTTGTGATTGTGAGGCTGACAGGGGCTGTGGCTCACTTCTGCAGCTCAGGATCCTAAGAGAGTATCAGTTGGCATGTTGCTAGCCTAGGAAAAAATCAAACTTCAGAGTTTGAAGTATGATTTCTACTGAATGCATATCCACTTTTGCACCATCATAAAACTAAAGAATCATGTCAAACCATGGTAAATCTGGGACTGTCAGATTATATAAATATATGGCAAAACTTGAAGGTAATTCTAAAAATAGGATCTATCTAAAAGAACTATGTTAGAGAGTAGTAAGCTTTCTGTCACTGGAGGTCCTGTATATATGGCTGATCATATGATAATGGTGCTATTACAATATTGAACGGTTGGGCAAAAAACCTAAGACCAAATGCACACTTAATTTATGGTCATTCGAAAAGAATTCAAGACACATAGTCAAATTGAGAATACCCATGCTCACTTCTCCTCCTCCAATTCCAATCCCAAGTTCAGTTTAATTTAACTGAGAAAAACACACCATCTTATTGGTCCTTTATTTACTATGGCCAAGTTGAGTTGATAAAGGGAGCATTTCTCAACTATACAGAAATGAGGATGCGTTTTCACTCTACAATTGCTGACTCTCAGAGCTACAAAGGAAATATCAGATCATCTTATTAAGCCCTCACTACTAACTACATTACAGATAAAGGACTGGAGATGATGAGGGATAACAAGGGTAGTGGGTTTCCTTCCAAATCCCTGAAACCAAGATATTTTTATATGTGTCCTGAAATTCCTATTCATCATTTAACGTCCTTATATGGTTGCTCACAAATTATTTTCATTCCTTTAGCTAACTGCACGATAATCCACAAATGACAGAAACAAGGTTCATCACACCGCGTGCATATTTGACTTATTCTGTCCTTTGTTGGTTCCTTCATCTTATCTGCTTCTACTAAGGATAATTTTGAACTTTTCTGCTCAGATTAATTTTTAAGCTTATTTATGGTGTCATTTTCTTAAAAATGCACACACAGCTTTAAGAGCACACATGGCAAAATCTGCCAGTGTACTCCTTTTTGACTTTTGGGCTTCCTAACTTGCTGCAGAAAATCTCCATCATTCTGTCTTACTTAGCTCTCTGTAGTCACAATAAAGCTGTGTATCAAACCATCCCAAACCACAATGGCTTAAAAATATGATAATTTATTCTCATTCTTCTGTCTGCAGATTGAGTACTAGCTGACCTAACCTGGGCTTGGCTTGCATTCCATTCTGCTCCAGGCACCCCTCCTCCTTGGGCCAGTGAGCTAGCGGGGGCTTGTTCTTTCCACTGTGATGGCGAATGCACAAATATGTCATGCCTTCTCTCATGTCACACCACTAACATCCTGTTGGGGAGCAAATGGCAGGGCTGAACCCAACACCATGAGGTGAAGAGGTATATTTAGATAATATTGGGAGGGGAGGGGAATGAATATCACGCCCCTAAGATTTTTTTAAAATAATCTTCCTTTTAGTTGTTTTACAGTTTTTATAATTGATCTTATTTGTGCTGATTTAGTGTGTGTGAGCATGTGCATATTTGAGTTCTAATACTGAACAAGGGAGTGAGCCTGCGATGCAGTGTTGGGAGGTGGGAACTTGAGCTCCACCCAGCCACGGGAGTGCTAATGCCACAGGGTAATGGAGGCCCTTGCTCTCTACATGCCAAGCTGGAAGGCTGGTGCTCAGGTGGAGGGGTGGACTTGGAATTTCATCCCAGTTAGAGTCGATCATGGATGATGTACATACACAAACATAGCAAAGTCAACCACTACGCTGAGCACGAGAAGGAGGGAAGGGGGAGGGAATAGGGGTGGGAATTGGGGGAGGGCTAATTGACCGATGTGTGCATGTATACTTCTACCACCCTGATACTCATCAAGATGTATGATTGCAATGAACCAATAAATTTAAAAAAAAGTAGCTATGTAAAAAAAAAGAGAGAGCCGATCATGGAATGTACGATGTGGGTCTAGGAAAGCTTATCAAATTAACAGACCTATGTTAGATAGGTTTTAGGGCTTTGGTTGTAGAGAATGCTATCTGGGCTTCACCCCTGACAAAAACAACCACTTGGGCAGAAATCCTATGGGAAAGCTAATGAATGGGGATAATTTCAGGTTCAAAGATAAGAAATACAAAAGCTGAAAATAGACATCTAGATAGGCTGTCGTACAGTTTTCCTCATGGTATCTGTCCTGGGAAGGATGACAATCCACCCTCTCTCCCATCCCACCCCCGATCTCTGGGAGTGAGGGGGGTACTGCATGTCTGTGAGCAGGGCAGCACAAAATAGGTGGCTTTTCAGGCAGGAAAACTTTGGCTCTCCTTCAAACCCAAGGTTGTGAAATATTTGTTCACCACTTTTATACTAGGGGAACTGATCACTTTAGGGTAAAAAATGAAGAATTCAGACCACAAGGGGCAAGGATCAGTTTCTTTTCTACCATACTAAGCTATTCTGCTTGGTCCCAAACTTACATACTTCCCTTAGTAAAATGAAAGCTCCAGATAACCAGGCCCACCATTCTCAGGCTGCAGTTTTAGCATAGGGCTTTGGTATCCTGCCCTGTATTGAGAGACTTACCAAATATTCCTTGTTTTGGAGATATCTTAGAGTATGTGGGCCAGTTTTGTTGCTACCTACTGCAGATGGCTATTCAAATTATTAGCCCTCCAGAGCACAGCACAACCACTGACCTATCACTAAAGAGAGACGGCAGCTTCAGAAGCCTGAGAGATCAGCCATGTGGACTAGTCCTGGGGCTCACCCTATGTGTAGAACACAATGGCCCAACAAAATGGTAACAGGATGCCTGGCTCTTCCCTCCAGCTTAGAGACCTATTTTACATGCTTTCTCTGTGGGTTTCTATGCACCTTATCTCTGACTAGTGCCTCTGTGCAGAAATCAGAACCAGTCATAAATCTTCCTGGGATGGTGCCATTTATTTCTCTTTCTCGTGTAGAGTATCTTTGGGGAATGCAGGGAGGCTACAGGAGTAAAGCACATTGGCTTGTCAGCCTTCAAGTTTCAAGGAGCTTAGGCACTTGCTTCTGAAAGCATGAACTAAGCCCATACCTGCTTTGCACAGCCCTGTGTCCTCCAATCATATACAGAATTCTCTTTGAGAAGAGTTCTCTTAAATGCAATTTTCTTTGTTACTATTTGTTGAAACCTTTCAGCATCTCATTTTGGTGCACCTTGGAGATTGACATCTTGGTCAAATTCCCATCCACCTACTCCTCCATTGTTTAAGGTGAGATTTTACAGGCTTGTCAGAGCCTTGGAAGCCAAAGCTTCCATCCTTTCAGCATCCTCCTGATGACTCAGAAGGAGCCATGTGATTAGAATTGGGGAGGATGGAGCCAGGAGTGGTGGCACATGCTTGTAATTCCAGTTCTTGGGAGGCTGAGACAGGAGGATCGCAGGTACATGGACAGCCTCAGCAAGTAGTGAGACTCTCATCAACTTACTGAGACCCTGTTTCAAAATAAAAATAAAATAGGGCTGGGGGTGTAGCTCAGAGGTAGAATGCCCCTGGGCTCAATCCCCAGTACCACGCACACACACACACACACACACACACACACACA
>PVJS01027247.1:0-26390 GCA_004027185.1 Glis glis | reverse complement strand
AGAAAATAAAAAGAAAAAAAATACCCACTTTGAGTGATACTGACATCCTGGAAAGTAGTTGAATACTGCTCCCACTTATCCACTTATTATCTCAAAAGAACAATCTATACCACCCTGCATCAAAATTGCTTTATATGCCAATGACTCATAATTATCAAAACTTTCTTCAGCATTTGACACTGTGGTTCATTCCCACTTTTCTTAAACCCCCTTCTCTGTTTTATCATAACATGAAATACTTCTTGATTACCAAATGTCATTCATTCAACAAAATTGGAACTGCAAAAAAGCAAAAGAAACAATTGCTGAAAGCCTTCAAATCCTTGCTAAGGAAGATCCCAGGGCTACTTCGCCTAGCTCATAATAAACACTAAGAGAGACATGAAAGTCGTTCAACTTCCACTCCAGGTAAAGAAAAGAGGAAAAAAATAGCTAATGTCTGCAAGAAACTGAACACTAAGTGAATCCTAAAAATTATAGAAGAGAGTATGAAACTGTGTTTGTAAGTGAAGTCAGTGCTAAAGAGGAAAGGCAATCTGAGAGGCGAAGATAAATGGAAACTATTGAGACAGAAAGAGACTGCAGGTCAGAAAATGAGACAAATTGGGTTTCTATTTGATATAAAAATAATTTATTGATGAAAAATAGAAAGTAAAAAAGCTAGAAATATAATAAAACAAAGGTCGAGGTTGAATTGTTAAAAGGCCATTTCACTTTTTTTTTCTAGAAGGAAAGAAATATTAAAGAAAACCAATTTGTACCAAACCGAGGATTGAGATAGTACCAAGCCTAAGGATGGACGACTCTCCTAAGGTAGAAGGATCTCCCTGATGTCAACCTTAAAGAAAGCAGTTAAAAGTGAAGGCAACGCTTCAGCAGATATATTTAAGCCTGTTTTTCAAACAATGGCCTAAAGACAAAGCAATGGTCTTGCTTTAGAAAAGTAATCTTAGGCAAAATGCAATACGTTACAAAAAGTTATGCTCTTTATTTCAACCCAGGGGAAGATACGGACAATGCTAAACTCCATTAAATATGGGAATTATGAAGAATAATGATTTTAATTTAAAATTGCTAGAAGTCAACAAAAGGATGCAATGCTGGAGAAATCAATAAACAATCCCTTCTAATTTCAGAAAATAATTCAACATAATTAAGCTGGACAGAAGTATTAACCCACAGAACATCTGGATGCTTCCAAAGCAGTGATCAGGGGACCTGAGAAATATGTAGACTGCGTAACTACAGTTAGCTTTTGTTTTCTTTTTTTTTTTTTTTTTTTTTTTGCGGTACCGGGGATTGAACCCAGGGGCATTCTACCTCTGCGCTACACCCCCAGCCCTATTTTTTATACTTTATTTTGAAACGGGGTCTCACGAAGTTGCGGAGGGCCTCACTAGGTAGAAAGAGAGAGAGGGAGACAGGAAGAGAGAGAGAGAGAGAGCGAGCAAGAGAGAGAGAGCTGAGGCTGGCCGCGAACCCGGATCCTCCAGTCTCCGCCTCCCAAAGTACTGGGATTACAAGTGTGCGCCACCACGCCCAGCTTTGTTTCCTTATTTTGAAAATGCTTTAAATAAAGGTGCTTCTGGAGTTTTCCTCTAAAAGGGCAGAAATTGACTATATTCTTTATATCCTACACAACATTAGTTCTATGCCAGTGACCAAGTCTACAAAGCTCTAAATTTATTCTAGTGATAAAATATTAGAAAAATGTGCAATGCAGAAGTGTGACTTCTGCAGAGTCCTGGAGCTCAGGAAGCCCAGAGGAAAAAATGTGCAACACTGAGAACATGCCACCATTAGAGCACATGTCCAAATGATCCTGTGACAACAGAGACGAAGAATAAATATGGGGTTCCAATAGTACTTGCACTGTATTATAATTGCTTTCTGTCATCTTTCTGGACAACCTGAATTTATTTCTTCTAATGGGATATGGGAATAGCTTAGTTAAGTGATTTTATAGAGGCTGCTATATTTTTAATTGTATAGTATATACCATAATAAAAAGCAGTAGGTTCAGAAACAAGACAGCAAGTAGAATGGAGAAACTGGATGGGCGGCAGGGTTCTAGGCAAAGACTTAAAGAGTGAATATTGCTTCTAAGCAGAAGTTCCTCCTTTTTTTCTTTTTTTTAATCATGGGTGAGGGGCAAGGCAATTTTTATATTGACAATGAATATAACATCAGAAAATAATATCATATGGACTACATGGCAAACTAAACACTGGCACCAATTCATGGGAACCCAGCTTCTTAATTTAAGCAAGGACAATCATGCTTTAAAAATAGAACTTTCCAAATCCTACCATGTAGAGCGGCCGGCAGCTGCAGCTGCAGGATTAAAATAGCTCAGTGCATGCTTCTATCCATCCCCACCCCACTGCTGAGGTTTGAGGAGGTCCTTCCTCAGCAACGTTGTCAAGTCAGCAAGACTGCAAACGTTCTGCTTGCCATCTGTGTCCCTAGCCTTCTCTTCACGTAGCCACTCTGCAACCCAAGGGGTGGTACCATTAAGCAACCAGCTCCCCAACTTTAGATGTCAGACGCCTTCCTTCTCCTCTCCCACCTCCCTCCAAAACACGGTGGTGGGGAGAGGGGGGTCTAATAACCAGTCTTTCAGATTTGTATTGGCCAGTCAGATTATAATTTAGTTGACACTCTTCAGACTAAATGTTCCCCGTTCCTGACAACTGAATGATAACCCTCTGTGGGATGATAAGGTTTTGGGGGGTTATTTTTCTTCTTCCTCCCATCTAAGAGGAACATCATGTACCAGTCATTTAGGGAAGTAAAGAATGCCTAAAATCACCCTAGAGCTACATGACCATCACGGTGTCATGCTGAGGGGGTCTGCTTCATGGGGAAGCTCTAAAGCTGCTTGAAAGCCTAGAGCAGGATTTCCAATAGACTGAGGAGTCTGTGCCTCCTCACTGGAAGGTAGCTCCCCTCCAGACCTCCCCTCAACCCAGGCCCAAATCTCTTCCCTGTGAGAGAATAAATACATATCCTGAACTTTATCCTAAACCTGTTTTCTTCCTCCTCTGTCCCTAAGAAAATACAATGAGTTTGTTGATCCATTTGATATCATTTAGATAGTATTTGATGATGTTTAATCTGAAGTCTAAGAAAGCACCCCAAAAGAGTGTGTCCCAGGAAGTGTCTTCTTTTGTAGAGAGGTACCAGGAAATACTGGAAGTGTACCCATGACAGGTATGTTCAGTGTAAGTAACAAATGCTTTCATAAGAACGCAGCAGGAACCCATTATCATGGAGAAAATTTTCTTTTTTTAAGAGAGGGTTTCTCACAACATTGCCCAGGCTAGTCTCAAATTCTTGACCTCAAGCCTCCCCAGTAGCCTCCAGCCCCAGATTCCCCATCCTCCCACCCCAGCCTCCCCAGGAGCTGGGACTACAGGTGCATATCACCATGCCCAGCTTATCCCAGAAATGTTCTGTTGCAATTCACCTGTGATACATGAAGTGTGGGAATGATGGGAAACCTTTAGTCAACAGAGTGGCACTGTGCAGGAAATAAAATAGCAACATAACAGAACCCTTAATAACTGTCCCTGATACCTGCTACACTGTGTGAGGAAAGGTTCCCAGCCACAATCATAGACAGCACACCCAGATGCAGCCATAAGAAAGAGTGGTACGAACAGAATGTGTGACAGGAAGAAGTCACCTTTAACCACGTGGTCATTCAGTCTCGTTTTTAACCATGATCATTACAGAAATGTTGATGACTGATCTAATAACAAATGTATGATCTGATCTGAACATCTCGACTTTGATTATTTCCTCGTAAGACACTTACTGAGAAATTTAGAACCTTAGGAACTTAGAATCTTCACTAATAGCTTGTATTGAGTTAAGAAGAAATGGAAATGTTTTTTACAAAGGGTAAGATAGTAATTTGAGGTCAATGTGTAGTAACTTGGTGAGCCCCTGTTTCAAAATAAAGAATAAAACAGGGATGGAGAAGTAGCTTAGAGGTAGAATGCCTCTGGGTTCAATCACACACACACACACACACACACACACACACACACACACACAAAGGGTATAAAGAACAAAATTAAGTCATTTGCAGGAAAATGGATAGAATTGGAGAATATCATGTGAAGTGAAACCAGCCAGTCACAAAAAAATGAGGGTCATATGGTTTCCCTCACATGTGGAAGCTAGGGAGAAACTGGGATACAAGAGGGACTCCAGACAAAGGACAAGAAACCCCAGTGGGGCAATGGAGGAGGTCTAGGGGAAGGAGGCAGGTGAGAGAAGAGAGACTTGATGAAGGAAACACATTGATACAATGTACATATATAAAATTATCAATGCCAATCTCAATATCATGTACAGGGAAGGGGAGGAGGCAGCATGGGAGCCGGGGAAGGGGAAGCCGGGCAGAAGCTCACCAAGTGCTGTGTCTCAAGCACTCTGAACTTCATTATGACGTAAGATTAAAATGCACAAAAAATTAATAAAAAGGGTAAGATAGTAATTATTTTAACATGAAGGAAAATACTAAGTTCATGCTAAAACAGTGTTAACGTTTAGGCTAGAAGACAAGAAAAAATTGTTGAGTGGAGATAATTCAAATAACAAATTCAGGAAGTGAAGTGTAAGCACTACATTTAAGAATTTGCTTCACAACCAGATAGAATGAGAGTATATAAAACTAGCATTTGGGTAAAAAGCAACCCTTATTTTTCAGAAGTACATCACAGGAAAGCACTTACTGACCCTCACCTTTGGCAACCACCTTCACTAACATTAGCTCAGACACAAGAGCATGAGGGAGGAGCGATGTGACATAAACACATAAGATAAATTATACAGTGATGTCTGGGATAAAAACAGAGAAGAAAAGAGATTCTATCGCCGGGCGTGGTGGTGCATGCCTGTCATCCCAGTACTTGGGAGGCTGAGACAGAACCTTAAAGAATCATCAGGTTGGAGGCCAGCCTCAACAACTTTGCAAGACCCTGTTTTGAAATTAAAAAAATAAGAAATAGGCCTGGGGGTATAGCTCAGAGGTAGAATGTCCCTGGATTCAGTCCCCAGTCACAAAGGAAGGAAGGAAGGAAGGAAGGAAGGAAGGAAGGAAGGAAGGAAGGAAGGAAGGAAGAAGGATCAAAAGAGTATTCAGGAAAGTACTGTCCAAAATTAGTGAATAAAAGCTCTTCATGAAATTGCCATGGCATTCCTTATTGGTCAGGTCAAGTAGCAAAACTGTTTAAAACATGTGGCCTTTCTGTGCCAGGCCACCAGGATTGGACATTTTACCCATCACTGCTGTTGAAAGTCAGTTCATCAACCATACATTGTGCTGCAGAAACCGAGTTTATATGGAACTATTTTCCCACTGTGCGAAATCAAGTACCCCTAACTTGAGAAAGCAGAACTTCTTTTAAGATGTCCTTTTAGAGGGATTTGCCGCCTTGCTTACTCCCTCAGAGAAAGGAAGACCTGAAAGGGTAGGCGAAGAATAGAACACAGATTTTGCTTTTAAAGAGTAAAGGGATGTGGAGGTAATAGAAGGGGAAGATGTGCCTGAAAAGAAATAGAGAAACAGGGAAGGTACGCCTGAAAAGAACTAGAGAAAGAGCAACAGACGGAGAGAGGAGGGGAGAAAAGGAAAGAGGGAATCCATCCATGAATAGTTAACTAAATATAATAATAAAAATAATTGCCGGGCGTGGTGGCGCACGCTTGTAATCCCAGTACTTGGGAGGCTGAGACCGGAGGATCCGGGTTCACGGCCAGCCTCAGCTACTTAGTGAGGCCCTCCGCAACTTCGTGAGACCCGGTTTCAAAATAAAGTATAAAAAATAGGGCCGGGGGTGTAGCGCGGAGGTAGAACACCCCTGGGTTCAATTCCCAGTACCACAAAAATAATAATAATAATAATTAAGATACAGCTAAAAACCGAAATTCAAATACCTATGAGGGATGTTATTGCTAAGAAAGACAACCAAAAGCTCAATGATGAGATTATGTCATTTCCCACTGAAATGCAGTCAGACGTGAAATCTTCTGACAGCACTTGTAAATTGGCCTGCTTAAAACAGGCACGATAGAGATGAGGAGAAACAGCACCGCTATGTTGGGTGGCTCCTCTGCAGCTGCAGGATCGCGCAACAGTGCTCAGGTGGTCTCTGAAGCATCACTCGCCGTGGGTAAGGATGGCCTTCAGGAAGATGAAACTATAAGCCAAGCATCCCATAGAGAAGATAAGGCATGGGCCCCCATCCTCCCGTGCTCCAACAGAGAAGTGCTGGGCGCTCTACCGCACACAGTATAGGTCTACATTTCCAAGTTACTGTTCTCCTCACCCCGCCCCCGTAACCTCTCATAGGGAAAGCTGGAGAGTAACCTTCATAAGAAGGGTACACACAAACTGCTTTGACACTAGGCAGTGCCTGTTGTTTATAGAAACTGCTTAGGAACACCAGCTACAGGTCACATAGAAACTGGATTGTTTCTGCTGGAGGGCAGAAGCCACAGGTCCCAGGAGAAGAGAAGACAGGAGAAGAGGAGTTAGGATAAGGCACCTTGGAGGAGAGGACTCCCTCCCCCACTCCCATCAGCCAGCTGGTGTCCAGGCAACTCAGAGTGAGCCCCCAGGACATTCTTCAGTCAGTTCTTTTCCTTACATCACACACCCATTCCGAGAACAACAAAAATGAAAAGAATCATGAGGAAAAACACCCAGATATGAATCCAGAATGGATGGATGTGCAAAAGAGACCATTAGAAACCCTGAAAAAAAAAATACAGCTCTTGAAGTAAAAACCTAATAGATGGTTTAAACATCAGACTTTAAATCAGTGAAATATAAGGATCTTTTTTTTAAAAAAAGAAGCTGAAGCCGGGTGTGGTGGTGCGTACTTGTAATCCCAGTACTTGGGAGGCTGAGGCAGGAGGATCGCAGGTTCCCGGCCAGCCTCAGCTACTTAGTGAGGCCCTCCGCAACTTAGTGAGACCCTGTTTCAAAATAAAGAATAAAAAATAGGGCTGGGGGTGTAGCTCGGAGGTAGAATGCCCCTGGGTTCAATCCCCAGTACCGCAAAATAAATAAATAAATAAATAAATAAATAAATAAATAAATAAAAATAGGGCTGAGGGTGTAGCTCAGAGGTAGAATGTGCCTGGGTTCCATCAAGAAAAAGAAGAAAAGGAGGAGGAGGAGGCAGCAGAAACAGCTGAATCCCAGTACTTTGGAGGCTGTGACAGGAGGAGCACAGGTTTGAGACCAGCCTCAGTCAAGGCCCTCAGAAACCTAGCAAGATCCTGTTTCAAAATATAAAGAGCCAGGCATGGTGGCACACGCTTGTAATTCCAGCACTTGGAAGGCTGAAACAGGAGGATTGCAGGTTCAAAGTCAGCCTCAGCAACTTAGTGAGGTCCTCTATAACTTAGAGAGACTCTGTTTCAAAATTTAAAAAAATTAAAAATAGGACTAGGGGTGTAGCTCAGACGTAGAATGCTTCTGGGTTCAATCCCCAGTAAATTAATTAATTAATAAGTAAATAAGGCTGGAAATGTAGCCTGGAGTTAGAATATCCCTGGATTCAATCTCCAGTACCCCTCACACCCGAAAAGAAGGTGGAAACCACTATAGGGGGGTAGACAGAGACAAAGATAAATATAAATAAGTACACATACAAATATAGAAGCAAAATCAGTGTAAGAAAAATAAACAACAACCAAAATAAATAAGATGAGCAGGGACTTTTCTCCGGAGCACTCGGATGTCCAAGTGACCTGCTTCTCCAACCTAAATAAAGAGATGGATGAACATAAAGGGCAATCCTGACTTAACCCGCTCGGATATGGTTTCCGAGTTAATCCCTCCCTCCTATATTTAGAAGTCAACACATATTTGAATGTGATGAATTAGTCATTGGGTCTAATGCTACTGACGTTGTCAACTTGTTACACTCTAGCCTTTAAGCTTTCAGCAATGATGCTACCGTCTTTTAATGCCCAGGAAGACAAGTTTAGTAAAGGACAACACTATAACATATAATAGATAAGAAAGCTCAGAGGCACTAGGATGCAGTGGGCTCCCCCAACACCCAATCTATCCACTCTCCTCCCTGTTTATAAGAGATCGACTATGGTGATGGGATAATTTGGGATCATATGCTGAGATTTACAGTGTTGGTAGGCAGACTGCCAGTTCACCTTTATTGTCCACGGAGTATACAGAACCTACAATTGAAACAAGCCGGGCGTGGTGGCGCACGCTTGTAATCCCAGTACTTTGGGAGGCGGAGACTGGAGGATCCGGGTTCACGGCCAGCCTCAGCTCGCTCTCTCTCTCTCTCTCTCTCTCTCTGTCTCTTTCTCTCTCTTTCCCTGTCGCTCTCTCTACCTAGTGAGGCCCTCCGCAACTTCGTGAGACCCGGTTTCAAATTAAAGTATAAAAAAATAGGGCCGGGGGTGTAGCGCGGAGGTAGAACGCCCCTGGGTTCAATCCCCGGTACCGAAAAAAAAAAAAAGAGAGAGAGAGAAAACAACTTTTGTGTTATGGGAGGCATTTTTTATTACCAAATAATCACATTAATGCTATCTGGTCCTCTGATATCTAAGCAGGCACAAAGTTAGACCATTATGAGCTGTTCTAAGACAATGTCAGTGGTCCCATGTTTAGAGCCTTTGTAAGATTTCCCCAACAACAAAGGATTGTTATTGCAGGGGCCTGCTAGAGTGCCTGCTGCCTGCTACTGGCTGTTCCCATTGACACTGTGATAGATTTCACCCTGTTTACAACACATTGCCACAGTCTTTGGCTGCTGGTTCAATGAATAATGCAAATTATTTGTCTAAGTAACTTTGAAACACAAAAAAATACACAAGTTAGTAACTGTAGTTTCTCACTTTTCTTCTCCTTAAATCAATCCATTATGCATGTGCCTTTCCCCTGACCGCTCCATCCACCTATTTGTATACATCTCCAGGGTCACCTCCCTAGTTGAGTTGGTGCTTTCATGACCTCAGCCTGAGTTGGTGCAAGAAGCTCTTAATTGGTTCCCCACTTTGGTCTCTGTTCTTCTGAACCATCCTGAATTCTGCCAGACAAAATCTTCCAAGATAATACACTCACCTCCCTACCCAAGAATCTTCCAAGTATCCTGTCCCCAGCCACTTCAAATGCAAATTGCTATTATTCTTACTGATTGCTGCCATTATTCTTAAATAGTTTAGCTAACTAACTCCTCCCCATCCTTCAAAACAGGTCCCAGTTATGCATTCAGACTAAAGCCTTCTCCAGGTCCTCAGGCCACCCGCTTTCCCTTTCTATAGTGCTCAGTGCAGTACGGAATCAACTACCTTGGCACACGGTTTGATGGGTATTCATTCTGTGTGCTTATTCTTGGAGGGCAAGAACCATATTTGGAATATAAGATTGGATTCTAAATATCAAATCTTACATAAAGAAATGAGAAATTCGAGTCTGTACAAAAGCAATTGAGCATGATGGTACAGGGACTGAAATGACGCTTTGGACAGAAGGTTGCAAAGGATTGTAGAGAAACACAACGGCTAATCAAGTAGAGGAGGTTCAGGTTTGGGCCACATTGCCCTAAACCTACCATCGGTGAACACATATCACAGGGAAAAATGCATGGGCTTAAAATACAGAAGAGCAGTTTATGGTTAAGAATCGTCAAAAAGAATATAATGAAGCAGAGTTCAGAGAAACCCCTCCTATTCCACATCTCAAGGTGACAGATAAAATATTTAAGACGTCTCTTTTTAGTAGGGAAACCAGAAACCATGGAAGTACACAAAAATTTTGAGCACTGGATTCACTGTTGGTCCTGAGGGCTTTGATCCAAGCCACACACACACACACACACACACACACACACACACACAGTGCAAAAAGGAAACCAAACTCAGATCCCAAGAAAATGGAAGGTCTGATGAAAAACGCTGACACAGAACCAAGAACATGAAAGGGAGATACCACAGTGATACATCGGGGGAGGTCTAGCCACAGAAGAGCCAGGGGTGCCTGTCTTGGTCTTGGCCCTGGATGAAGTTGAAAAGGGAGAAAAAAATGCTCTCCAGGCTCCTATATACACAGAGAAGCCCACATTCACTTAAGATTTGGGACCAGAATTTCTACTAATAAAGCAGCCCCCAAAGTCCCAAATCAAAAATTGTATCTAATATGGTTACAGAATGTAGTATTCCAAAGTGCCTTCATAGAATCAAATGTAATTCTCCAGATTAAACACAGGCCTCAGAAGAATTCACATATAAAATTCCAAAGAATGTTAAGTTCATAATAACAACAAAAATCCCACTAAATACCTAAACAGATCCCAAGGAATTCTGCAAGAACAGCTCACTTAAAACTGTAAAGTACCCTTCTATCACAAAACAACTAGATTCTAGATAGAAACCTATTTTAAGTACATCTCTGAGATCACAGAATACAAAGGAGATCTCCCAGATACCCCACCCTTCATCTCCGAAGGAAAAAAAAAAACTAACTGGAAATAAGATTAGAGAGCTCTAATCTAGGAGGCCACAGAGGAAGGATCGCTGGAGACCAGTGCCAGTACTATCTCTGAAATCCAGAAACTAAGGAAATGCTGAGCAAGTGTCAAGTTTGGAAAGCCAAACCCAAAATTCCTGCCTGAAGACAGGTGTGCAGGAAGGGATCAATGTGGTCTCAGACTCGCAGCGCCCCCTGGCACCCAGACGAGGCAATAACAATTACTCCAGGAGGAAAACGCCCCCTATTTCCACTCCCAGGACTTGAGGTCAAAAGCCAGGGGCTCAAAATCTGCAGACAAATGGTAACAGCAGCTTTCTTTATAATTGCCCCCAATCGAAAACAACCAAGATGATCTTCAGTAGGTGAATGGATAAGCAAACTGTTAAGTATTATACAGAGATAAAAAGAGCTAGCAAGCTACAGAAGAACATGGGAAAACCTTAAATCCATACTATACTACTAAGTCAAAGACACCAATAGAAAAATCTCTATATTATATAATTCCAACCATATGACATTCTGAAAAAGGTGTAACATGAGAGACAGTAAAACAATGAGCGGTTTCCAGGGACTCGGGGGCTTCGTGGGGAGAGGAACAGGTGAGCCCAGTGGATTGTCAGGGCAGTGAAAAGATTCTATACGATGCTGTGATGGTGCATTCAATGCCCAGAGAATTTACAAGACAAAAGTGAACCATAAACAAACGAAGACTTAGTTAATAAAAATGTGTCAGCATTGGCTCACAGTCCTAACAAAGATAGCAAGCACATTAGTCCTGTATGTTGATAATGGTTAGAAATGAGAGGTGGAAAGAGGAAATATGTAGGAACTCTCCATCCTCTCAGTGAATGTTTCTTCTAAACCTAAAATTGCTCTAAAGTCTACCTGGAAAACATATGAACTCCTAATCAAAGACGATCAAAAATACAATGAAATGAACAACATGAATGAGAATCAGAAAAAAAACTCTGAAGTTCTTCAGATCCTGGAGGTATTACCTACAGGATATAAAACAGCCATATGGAGTCACGAAAATTAAAAGGCAATAAGACATGATAAAAATAAAATCTGGGGTATAAAAAAGTATAATAGCTGAAGTTAAAAATTCAATTGGTGGAATAAGTTGCTACTTCCACATACCTGAACAACACTTCAGAGAAATTTAAAGAAATCATTCAACATACAGCACAAGGTCACAGGTATGGAAAATATGAAAAGAAAACTGATACATCCCTATGTAGTAACATATTAGTCATAGACATACCAATAAGGTTTAACCTACACCTAGTTCAAGTTTCAAAATTAAAGCACTACTAGCCAGGCGTGATCGCATGCCTGTAATCCCAGTACTTGGGAGGCTGAGACCGGAGGATCACAGGTTCAACCTCAGCAAGTTAACAAGACCTTCCACAACTTAATGAAACCCTGTTTCCAAATAAAAAAATAAAATAAAATAAAATAAAATAAAATAGGGCTGGGGGTGTAGCTCAGAGGTAGAATGCCCTGGGTTCAATCCCTACTACCAAAAAAATAAAAATAAAAATTTAATCACTACTATTTAACACAGAGTAAAACTCCACAGCGGCAATGGAGGACAAAAGACAAGGAATAACATACTCACAAGTGAGAAGAAATAGCTCTCAACCTAGCAAAGGTTTTGTTCTGTGGTAGATAATAATAACTTTAAATTTATAGGCACCTAATAAAGTCGGCTACAAATGTATAAAGAAAAAATTAATAGAACAACAGGTGAAGTTGATAAACCTACCATGGTAGTGGAAATGCCAACAAATATCTCTCATTTATTGGTAAGTCAAGAAAACGAAGACATTGGTAAATAGCTAATTTATTTATTTATTTATTTATTTTTTGCGGTACCAGGGATTGAACCCAGGGGCGTTCTACCTCCGCGCTACACCCCCGGCCCTATTTTTTATACTTTATTTTGAAACCGGGTCTCACGAAGTTGCGGAGGGCCTCACTAAGTAGCTGAGGCTGGCAGGGAACCCAGATCCTCTGGTCTCTGCCTCCCAAGTACTGGGATTACAAGTGTGCGCCACCATGCTCAGCATCATAATATACATTTCTGATATATTAAGATAAGAGACAATTTCTGCTTAGAAATAAGTCAAAGAACAATTTTCATATATTATTTTCACATTGAAAATGATTCAGAATTGCTTGCTTCAGCCTCAAAGAGCATGTAGATGCAAAATTAAATGAACTTACAGTAAAACTGTACTTCTGTTTTCTAAATGGGAAAGGAGTTAAAAAGTCAAATTTTGTCTATATATTTGGAAATTTAAAACTCACTTCCAAGAAATTCTGGGCCAAAGAAGAATATTGAACGATAATAAAAATACCATCTGTCAAAATGTGTGGCATGTAGCTCCTTGGAAGAAAATCGTACCATTAAAATTTTCAAGAGTCTGTCAACATAAAAGGTTAGAGAACAGTAGAATACACATAATATAATAGCAAGCAAATCCAGAATTTCAGCAAAGCCAAAAATAGATTCTTTTTCAAAGATGAATAAAGTATATAAAATTCTGGCAAGATAGCTAGACGAAAGAAGGGAGACACAGGTAAACAATATTAAGAATGAAAATGTGGTATGAAGTTACAGATTCAGCAGAAATTAAAAAGATGGTGAAGGACTGCTTACTCCAGTAACACACACATACTAAAATTGGAAGGATACAGAGAAAATTAGCATGAAAATGCGGAGGGAAATCAGTAGAGTAGTAAAAGGGATGGGAGAGGGAAGAGGGAATAGAAAGGGGAGATATGGGGAAGGAAACAGACCAATTAATGTGATGTGCCTATATGAATGTATCACTGTGAATCTCACTATCATGTATAATTATAATGCACCAATAAAAATGTTTCTAATTAACATGGCCCCTGCATAAGGATGATGAACAAGTTCATGAAGCATTCTGTATCTTTATGTGATACTGAACAAGAGGATGACTACTGATAAAAGCGATGTACTGTACATTTCAAAATGCTAGAACACAGGATTCTGAATGTTTCACCATAAAGAAATGATCAATGTTTGAGGAAATAGACATATTTAACCTGATTTAAACATTATACAATGTGTATATATTCTGAAACTGCATATGGCATTCCATTAATATCTACAAATTCTGGTGTATCAATTATAAAGTAAATTAAATTGTAATTTGAAAAGTGAAGAAATATGAAAAAATGTATGCCAATATATTAAAAACATAAACATATAGCTAGTAAAATATATAACAAGTTCAATCAAAATAGGAAAATCTGAATGAATATTAACCATTAAAAAAAATGAATCAAGCCAGGCATGGTGGTGCATGCCTGTCATCCCAGTACTTGGGAGGGTGAGACAGGAGGATGGCAGGTTCGCAGCCAGCCTCGGCTACTTAGTGAGGCCCTCCGCAACTTAGTGAGACCCTGTTTCAAAATAAAAAAATAAAAAGTGCTGGGGGTATAGCTCAGAGATGGAATGTTTCTGGGTTCAATCTCCAATACCACAAACACACACAAAAAGAACCAGTAGTTAAAATCTTCCCACAGAGTAAATATGAGGACCAGTTAGTTTTAGAGACAAGTATTTACATTCATGGAATAGATAATTCCAGTGTTACACAAAGAAGAAGGAGTATTCTGCAACTCATTTTATGGGACTGGTCTAACCCTGATACCAAAATTTAACAGGAACAGTGTAAGGAAGGAAACTGCAGGTAAATCTCACTGACAATATAGATGGAAAAGACTACACAAAGTATGGGTAAACCATCTAGCAATATAAAAACATCATGATTTTAAATTCTATAATGCAAGGTTATTATGGTAGAAGCTCTATTTCAGATTTATGTAATTAAAGTGAACAGATTAAAGAAAAATAATATAATATGGATAAATACATAAATTACATTCAATTAAAGTCAATAACCAATTGTGATTTAAAAACAAGGAAAAAAACTAGCAAACTAAAAATAGAAGGGAATTTCTCTTTGACAAAGGATAGGTAAAAAAATGTATAGTAAACATGATGTTCAAAAGTAAAATATTAAAGCCATTCCTTTAATATCAGAAAAACACAAAGATGCCCATTATCACCACTTCTATTTAACATCGTACTAGAAAATCCTACAAACACAATGAAACAAGAAAAAAAGAAATAATAGGTGAAAAGATTGTATTCAAGTGTTAACTTATAGCATCACCATTACTTGGAGTTAAAAATACTTTAACCTCCTTTATGGGTACACAGGAACTGGTTTAACCTAACTACCTGCCCATACAGAGTTCAGCTTTATCTAGACTAGAAGAGGAAGTAAAATGGCAAATAGATGCAGGAAAAATGTTCAAACTCATAAGTAAACTAGTGAAATGAAAATCACAACAGTGATAATAGATCAAACACACCCAGTTATCAAGAACGGAAAGTGAGAGAAAATGGCGTCATGAGTGACGGGAACTCTCAGACATCAGTGGAGAGATGTCACTTGGTCTTTGGAAAACAACTAATACTATCTGGTAAAGAAGAACATACTACGTGTTTTACTCCTAAATATATATCCTGAAGAATCCCTTGAACATGCACATCAGGTGACGTACAAGAGTTTTCACAGCGGCACTGCTTATCGTAGCATTTTTTCTTTTAAATTATCCATACTGGAAAGAATCCAAATGTCCATCACGTTCAACTCAACTTCTGGCAGTGAGATGAATTCATGCGGAACTTGGATGCCAGAAGAAAAAAAAAAAGGGCCTTTTCCTGAGACTGTGAGGGCCCAAAAGAAAATTCCAGTGGATGTGGGTGTTTCCCGTGAACTCCGCTCCATTATCCTGTCACAAGCTTGCAAAGGGGCTGCAGCCAGGGCAGCTTCATGACCTGACTCCTCACTACCATTGTTTGAACTTCAACTCAGTAGTCCAGGGGCCACCTCCAAACTGTACTCCTCCTGACTTCCCAAATATTTCACCCCTTGTATTAAATTAAATTACTTCCCCCTCGAAGCACCTAAAATTATGACCATATTCCGGAATTGATAAATCCTGAATTCAACAAATAAATAAGATGGGCGCAGTGGCACACACCTGTAATCCCAGTACCTGGGAGGCGGAGACAGGAGGATTGCAGATTCGAGGCCAGCCTCAGCAACTTAGTGAGACCATTTCAAAACAAAAAATAAAAAGGGCTGGGGGTGTAGTTTGGAGGTAGAATGCAGTTGGGTTCAGTCTCTAGTACCAAAAAAATAAATAAATACCAGCTTCATTGACTTCTCCTCATCTGAAGCCCTAGAAAATTAGTTATATAACCCACGTGCAATGCAGTGTTATCTTTAGGATATCCTCTGTCAAACTACTTGTTCCTCTTCCCTCTTACATAATAGACAGTGACTTCGAGAAGACCACGTATATCCACTAAGATACTCTTTCTTCTATCTTCCCTCAGTGTGTGGGAACTGCAGAGTAGTGATTAACATCCCTCATGGAACATTTCATCTATACTCTTAGAAGATGATTTTTGCAAACTTTTACAAAGAGCATAATGACTTTTCCTAAAGTTTAGGGCTGTTCTATATTGTTTTTAAAAAAAGAACAGACTTATTTTGAAAAGGGAAGCAACACCATATTTACTCCCTAGAGTATGGGTAAAATATGTATTTTTAAAAGGAAAAGCTTTTAAAACTTGTGAAAGCATAAAACATTCATTATTATCATTAAATATCATCTCAAAAAGTGCAATCTCACATTAGAGAGCCTGGATCTTCTTGTGAAAATGAGCTGTGTTCAAATTTCAGTTGAGTCACAGAGCGTGGAAGAAGTTCTTGGATTTTCTGAGCTTCAGATTATTAAGCCTTAAAAATGTGGTGCTTGAGCCGGGCGTGGTGGCGCACGCTTGTAATCCCAGTACTTTGGGAGGCGGAGACCGGAGGATCCGGGTTCGTGGCCAGCCTCAGCTCTCTCTCTCTCTCTCTCTCTCTCCTGTCTCTCTCTCTCTCTCTCTCTCTCTGTCTCTCTCTCTCGCTGTCTCTCTCTCTCTCTCTCTACTTAGTGAGGCCCTCCGCAACTTCGTGAGACCCGGTTTCAAAATAAAGTATAAAAAAAAGGGCCGGGGGTGTAGGGCGTAGGTAGAACGCCCCTGGGCTCAATCCCCGGTACTGCAAAAAAAAAAAAAATGTGGTACTTGTGGGAGGCAGGAGGAAGCTCACCAAGTGCTGTGTGCATGTATGTCCCTGTCACTCTGAACTTCATAATGATACGAGACTACATAATGATACGAGACTACAATGCACCAATAAAAGTATATGTATGTGTATATATATATACATATATATATATATATATATATATATATATAAATTTGGTGCTTTATAACTATTTCCAAAGTTTACTGTAACATTCTAAAAGAGATTGGATAGATAAAGATGTCTGCTCTGAGATGTGGGCGTGTAGCAAGTACTAAATAAATGTTGTTTTCTCTCATTTCTTAAACATGTTATAGAAGAACTCTATTCCCGCACCCACCTCAAATAAATTGGTCATAAAATACATTTCCATGGAGTAGAAATTCTACTTTCTACTAACACATTACAAAGTCACAGGAAAAGCTCCTAAAGATAAAGTGAAAGATTTCTTATAGCCGGGCGTGGTGGCGCACACTTGTAATCCCAGTACTTTGGGAGGCGGAGATCGGAGGATCCGGGTTCACGGCCAGCCTCAGCTCTCTTTCTCTCTGTCTCTCTCTCTCTCCCTGTCTCTCTCTCTCCTTAGTGAGGCCCTCCGCAACTTCTTGATACCCAGTTTCAAAATAAAGTATAAAAAAATAGGGCCGGGGGTGTAGCACGGAGGTAGAACGCCCCTGCGTTCAATCCCCGGTACCGCAAAAAAAAAAAAAGATTTCTTACAGATAAGTCCTGAGACAAGTGAGCAATAGCCACACAATTCAGCCCCCCTTTGAAACTCGTGGGCATTCTGACTGCTCTAATCATCCCGTGCTCTGTCATCACTCTCCACTCGAAAAGATTTTGAGTACACCAACAAACACAAAAGCTAAGTCTGTCTAAATAGTTTATATTCTTGCTGGTTAAAGGACAACTAAGTAAAACACTAGACAGCAATTTTTTATGGTCAGATATAAAATGTCCCCTGAAGAGCCCATGCATTAATGTTCGGGGTTGATGCAGCCCCGAGGGTTGTGATATCATCAGTAGATTAATCCACCGTGGTGGATTCACCATGGCCCGGGTGGTCACCTAGGCAGGTGGTGTGTGGCTGGAGAAGGTAGGTCCCCGGGGGTGTGGTCTTAGGGATTGTGCTTGTGTCTTGGAATCTGCTTGCTTGCTCTCTGTCTTGCTTCTGGCTTCCTTGATGTGAGAGCAGAGGCTTGCCCTCTCCCTCTCTCTGCTTCCCGCCGCCATGCCCTGAGATCCAGAGACCCTGGCCTCACATGGACTGAACCTGGAATGTCCGAGAAGCAGTGAGCAAATAAATCCTGCCTCCTCTGAGTTGTGTGGTCAGTCGTTTTGGATTATAGCAGTGAGAATGTTCCCCGCGACAGCCATTTAAGACACCTTCTGGGTTATCAATTATGATGGTGGTACTGGTCTGCATTTATTTAAGCATTACCCCTAAAACACTGTGTAAAATGAAAAAATTGTCATATGTATTTAGTAAAATGGGAAAAGAGCACCTAATTGACCCATTAAGAACTAAAACCTCTACAACAAAAGACTTGAGATCACCAGCTTGCTGTGACTCTAGCTCAAACATAGATTCTTGGTTATTTTCAGGTTGGTGATAAAGCACGGCATCCTTCCATTTAGGTATTTTATATATTCTATAAGTTTATGCAATAGAGAAAGAAATGGCGTACAGGCTGGCAATACGGGAGCAGTGACAACACACATTCCCCTCTCCACAGGCCTCAGCTCAAAGCCCATCCTTCTTTCTCCTTCCCACTCCCTGCTAGTGTCCTGATTCCTAGATTACAGGGTTTACAGTGAAGATAAGAAAGGGTAAACACAAAATAGAGGACATCAGAGGTAACAGCAACTGACAAGGATTAACCAAAGGGCAAGTTAATGGAATCCATGACTTGGCCAATGAAAATGTTATGTTCTGTTGCTCAGATGAAAGTGTTCTTTGTGAACAATTTTGATTGTAGAGCATATGGTTACCCATCTAACTTAAAGATATTGTTTGGATCATTTCAAATTAGACTTTAGAAGCCATGTGTGGTGACACACTCCTGTAATCCCAGTACTTGGGAGGCTGAGACAGGAGGACAACAGGTTAGAGGGCAGCCTCAGCAATTAGTGAGACTCTCAGCAACCTAGTGAGACCCTCTTTCAAAACAAAAAAATAAAATAGAGCTGGGGGTGTAGCTCAGAGAGAAAATGCCCTTGGATTCAATCCCCAGTACAGTGAAAAAAAAATCAGATCTTGGAAACAAACCTCATTTGGCTCTTCACCACCTTTTACTTGATTTTCCCCCATTTCTCCATTCTCGTAGCTGCTGCTCTTCTCAACCCATAATTCAGACTTTTCTACAGTTAGTCGAAGTTGGTCTAGATCTGCTTTGATTTGCTTGTAGTTATCCACATCTTGATTGGACACCAGCAATTGCACCTGAAAACAGAAAAATTCCAACCCTTAATATATTCTGTAATGTCGTTTATTCCTATTTTCCTTTGGGTCTAAAATCCTGAGTCTTTAATATCTCTTAGTTGAAATTCAATGTTTCTAGAACATTTATGAATATTTTAGATATATATTGACCATGAAAACTTACCTAGAAGTATCTATGAACTCTAGTCAGTATATTGATATGTTGTAAAGAATTTTAAAATATGTGCCCTAGCAAAGCTTTCAAAGTTGCTAAAAAGTAATTTAACATAAGATTTGATACCCTAACTCTAATTTCACTATTGATGTCAATTTTTCTGAGACACTATCTGTTTGAGAAGAGGTAGAAACATAAAAATAAGTGGCAGAAAATATTGACAGATACAATCTGAACCTTATAATATAAATTTTTATTTTATTATAATTCATGTATTATAGGATATATACATATATATGCAAAAAGTATATGCATTTATATGACTACCTTTTTTGGTATGTGCTACTAGGGAATTAAATCCAGGGCCTTCTAGTTCTGAGCTACACCCCCAGCCCTATATATATATATATATTTTTTTTTTTTTAAACAGGCTAAGTTGCTGAGGGCCTCATTAAGTTGCTTAGGCTGGTCTTGAACATGTGATCCTCCTGTCTCAGCTTCCCAAGTACTGGGATTACAGGCGTGTGCCACCACACCCATCTATATGACTACCTTATCATTTCATATTCTTTTTGTTTGTTTTTTGGGTTTTTTTTTTTGGTTTTTGGCACTAGGGAATGAACCCAGGGGCATTATACCTCTGAACTATACCCCCAGTCCTGTTATATTTTTTATTTGTAAACAGGGTCTTACTAAGTTGCTGAGGATCTCTCTAAATTGCTGAGGCTGGCCTTGAAACTGTGATCCTCCTATTTCAGTCTCCCAAGTACTGGCATTACAGGCATGTGCCACTGCACCCAGCTAATCATTTCATACTCTTTAGCATATTCTTGTAAAAAATCCTAATAAAAATCAATGCTCTATGAAATAAAACAAATATCCATGAAATACACAAAAGTACTTAGTCATTACTAACTCGTAATCTCAAAGCTGATGTCTTATTTGTTTTTTATTTTTGCTTTGTTTTTGTGATACTTACTGGGGATGGATCCAGGAGTATTCTACCTCTGAGCTATAGCCCTACTTTATTTTATTTTATTTATTTTGGAGCAGGGTCTCACTAGGTTGCTCAGAGTCTCATTAAGTTGCTGAGGCTGGTCTTGAACCTGTCTCAGTCTCTCACATATTATGATTACAAGTAAGTGCCACCATGTCCAGCTTCTTATTTGGATTTATGCTTTGTTTTTGTTTTTTGTTTGTCTGTTTGTTTGTTTTGTTTTTGTGGTACTAGGGATCGAACCCAGGGGCATTCTATCTCCGAGCTACATCCCCAGCCCTTTTTACTTTTCGTTTTTGAAACAGGGTCTTGCTGGGTTACTGAGATACATTTTTCAATCACAAAATATTTATTTCAGAGCTACTGCTTGTCATACCCAAATTTATCAATAAAATTTTGGGATCAAAATAATAGCAATAGCAACAAAATTCCAAATATCTTCCAGTGCCTTCCTCAATCTTAATGCCTGTCATTTATATTAAAGATATATGCTGAAAACCTCTTGTAAGAAACTCTTTCTAAAATGTATCATGCCTTGGCATAGACAAGGCCATATCTATCTTTAAAAATAGAAAGTGTCGCCAGGAAAAGCCACGCAGTCTCATTAACTCTGCCACCGTGAAGTCAGAGTGGGTGACACTACAGAGCTTCAGTTATGAAAACAATGAGGGCCACTCAATATTACCTGTTTCTTGTTTTGTTTTGTTCTGTTTTGTTTTGTTTTTGTAGTGCTGGGGATTGAACCCAGGGTCTCGTAAATGGCGCAAGTGCTCTACCATTGAGCTCTGCCCCCAGCACCAACCTTACCTGTTTAAATGCCTGTAAGACTTCTGCTCTCTGGCTGAAATGCTTGAACAAAAGCTGCAGGGCTCCGGACAGCAAAGGGGCGTAGTCATGCATGATCAGATGAATGAGAACCCGTAAAAATGTCCTGCCTCCTTCATCATCAAGTTGGACTGGATTTTTTTCCTTTCTATAAAACCAAAAATAATTCTAAAGTAACATACTTTTATAATGTCTAAAGTGATTACGATTTTATCTATGTTTTCAGAGACATATCACTTATTTTCCCAAATGAGGAAGTGAATAGAAAGAAATTTTTATTTTTCCTCCTCATTTAATTGATAACGAAGTAATCATAAAAACTTTTGTCCTCAGAAGCAGGGGTGACTAGTCCTCCTAGTTTGCCCAAGACTGAAGAGGTTCCTAGGCAAACCAGGATGAGTTAGTCACCTGAGCATAGAGAAAAGACAGGCAACTCAATCAATCCAAAAGCGTTGGTTCAGAACGTGCATTGATGAGTGACTTTCCCAGAGCCCAAGAGATCCCTGCAGGACAGGTGGAGAGGGGCTGGGGCAGGACCATCACCAGAGCAGCTCCGGGTGCTCGGTACAATGCGAGCTATGTTTGGTATAATCTTGTTCGTGAATAAGATTCCACCGGAATAAAAGGTCTATCTACAGTCAGATGCTGTCTAATAATGGGGCTATATTCTGAGAAACACATCACTGGGGAATTTGATCAATGTGTGGACATAACAGAATGGACTGGAATCATGTAAACCTAGATAGTACAGCGTACTACATACCTGTGTGATATGGCATGGTTGTGCGTATGTATGAGTATGAACAGATGAATGAGGAGCCATCAAGTGACCTGCCTATTCATCTCTCTCTCTCTCTCTCTCCCTCTCTCTCTCTCTCTCTCTCTCTCTCTCTCTCTCACACACACACACACACACACACACACACACACACAGCCTATTGTTCCTAAGGCCATAATGAACAAAACAAGATTAAATCAAGCTCAAGAGAAAACAATGTGCTCAAGACACAGGGTGCACAAGATCTATGAGGGTGCTGCTGGTGTAACACAGCATACTATTGTACAATAAACTTCTTTTAATAACTAAAAGTACACTCTAAAATGATGATTAAAAGTACAGTATAGCAAACACATGAGCAGTAACATGTTTGTTTATTATCATTATCAGTCATGTACTATACCTAATTGTAGGTGCCATACTTCAAGACAGCTGGAAGAACAGTTCATCTGTTTAGAGCATCACCACAAACACGCGCAATGCGGTGCTCTGCCATACAGTGGCCGCACGTCACTGGTCCAAAGGATTCCTCCAGCCTTGTTATCATTTATGGGACCACCACTGTACACATGTTCTATCACTGACCAAGACATCATTATGCGGCATGTGACTATTTTAAGGTGAAGTCAGATGTTCGTTAATTCTTTCTTCTCAGCAATAGTGAAATATCTCAATAGGACAACACAACAGCAAAAACTGATACTACAATATAAAAACAAACCTAAACCAAATGTTCACTAGAGATAAAAAATCTTTTTAATGGTCCCCTTCATTCTTAATTGTCCTTCTAACAACCAAAAATGCAATAAAAGGCTTAATGTAAATTTTTTTTTAGGTTCTCATGTCATGCCTGTAAGAAAAATAAACACTAGAATCTTGATAATTTTAGCTCGGATATTTTACTTTTTCATTTTGATTGCTATTAGCTTCACTTCTGAAAAAGAAACAACTTTACAACAACACATGGTAGAGGGTGCCTGGCAGCAAAGGAGGGTAGTCCTGCCAAAGGCACGTTGTTGTCTGTAATCATGGATACTTCCAATTCACAGGAAGTAGTTTATTTCTAATGCATAGAGTTAATTAAGGTATTAAAAATACCTAAGATTCGGGGCAGCAATGTGTTAGCAGATGCAGTGATATTTACATCAGGGGAGGTAAAGGGCACCCTCGTGCTGTCATTATTTAAGGAAAGCAAAGCAAATAATTCAGGGAAAAGTTCAATACGCCGATCTCATCGCTCCTGCCCTTTTTTTACCTGACCTAAAGAAAAGCTGTGCTTTCTCCTCCAGAGTAAATTAGCAACTCCATTCCCTGCAGAAATTATGTTAGCAACAATAGAAGGCTTAAAAATAAATAGATATAGGCAGGTGAAGAATAATGAAGGATCAATAAAATTCCAGATATAATCTTATTCACAAGTAAGATAAAAACACATAAATGTTACTATACCTTCCAGCAAACATTGTTTCTGCCTGAGCTGCAATTTCATCTATATCAGGAACAATAGCTGAAAAAATAAATGATGAAATCTATTCTTTATCTTAATTAGAAGCCACAATATTCATATTAACAGTAGCTTACCTGAAAATAGTTTTGCCTTAATGTATTTATGCCACCAAAGGCCAATTAACAGTTTTAAAGAATACAATATAGGGCTGGGCGTGGTGGCGCATGCTTGTAATCCCAGTACTTTGGGAGGCGGAGACCAGAGGATCCGGGTTCGCGGCCAGCCTCAGCCCTCTCTCTCTCTCTCTCCCTGTCTCTCTCTCTCTCTACCTAGTGAGGCCCTCCGCAACTTCGTGAGACCCGGTTTCAAAATAAAAGTATAAAAAAATAGGGCCGCGGGCGTCAACCTCCGGTACCGCAAAAAAAAAAAAAAAGAATACAATATAGCTCCACTTAGATATTAATATTTTAAATTGAAGTTCCTATTTATTTATTTACTTGTTTAGGTTCTGGGGATTGAACCCAAAGTCACATGCATACTGTTTCTATTTTTTAATGCAAACTATGTTGCAAACTACTGTACTATTGTATCAAAGATATATTTAAAAGATCAGAAAGCACCATTTACAAAGGTGCCCCTTGTCTACAGAAGTGTATATGTATACATAATATATACATCAAATAAATATGGTGTGTATATATGCACATACATATATCACTTAACTTGATGAAAACATGAAAGAATAATTTTTAAAGAATCCAAATATGCATATAATGAGCCTTGCTATTGTACAGTATTTTCAAACCACGTGGTCTTTTTATTTAAGCTTACTAACTTCTAAAATTCCGTCTCTTTTCTCATGTGGAACAGGGTGGTTTTTCTCGATGCAAACCAATCCCCACCACTAACGTTTTGAAGATGTCTTTATTACGATAACATGTTTAAATGATAAATATACAATTCATTTCTTGTCCCCAAAGCATAAAAAGAAAAGAGAGTCAGACACGGAAAAGCAGTTCCCCCCAGAAAGGTATCCCTTACAGACAGAGACAGGCAAGCGTCAGGTCAATCAGGGAAAAAGCGTTTTCTGGGTGCCCCTGGACCTTCCCTCTGGTGCTTTACTGACACTGAGAGCTCATGTTTCTAGAAGCCTGGCTTCTGGGAGCCAATAATTGTTATGCTTCTGTCAATGCAAACGCCAGCATGACTTTCTGGTTCTGCCTCTCGTTCCTGGAATCGGCCCTTTGGGGCCCTACACTTCTGAGAAGCAGAGAAAGAGCTCTGTTGCACAGGTGCCAGAGTGACTTCTCTCAGCGAGCCGGTCTCCATCTGCCTTTGGGAATGTGCTAATGATTCAGACACAGACAGCGGGACACTGGCCTAGTGTCCAGTTTATCCACACACGCGCCATCACTGAACTGTTCCTGTCAAATTGATTGACAAAGAAGAGGACAGTGTCTTAACATTGTCACAGAGGTTGTGGTTAGAGAAAAGTTTCTTATCTGTGTACAGATCCTGTCCTCAGAAAAAGAATTCTGTTAACTGGCTAAGGACTTCACAGGACACAGTTTCTAGCCTGCCATGACTGGCCTGTCCTATCCAGAAAAAATGGTAACTCGCTCTTTCTTGGATTTCCTAAGGTCCTTTCTATAGTCATAACATTTCTACAATCATTGTGTTCTTTTATTGTTACGCTCCATCTCTCAGAGATAGAGTGGCTTCATTCTTACACTTTTTAAAAGTGATAATTGAACTTCAATTCCAGTTTTTGCTTGTCTGTCTGTCTGTTTTTCATTACTGGGGAGTTGAACTCAGGGACGCTTCACCACTGAGCCACATCTCCAACTCCCCTTATTTTTTTAATTTTTAGATGAAGTCTTGCCAAGTTGCCCAGGATGCTCTCAAACTTGTGATCCTCCTGCCTCAGCCTCCCCAGTTGCTGGGATTACAGACATGCACCACTGCAACGGGCACAATTCCAGTTCATAACCATGCAAAGTAAAAACCACACAAAACGAAACCAACAAGGGTTTTCAGGCCTCTGGGGAATGCCACGTCTTGTCTTATTCCTGAGTCAGGTGATGACTTCCCTACCAAACACCCTTCCCTCTGACAACCACATTCCACTCTGATCTTGATCCAAGCAGAAATTTTCTCTTAGATTTTCACCAAAATAGCACAATGCTCAAAATTCAGACTAGAGTTGAAGAGACCTGGAGGGGAGGGGATCCCTGTTCCACAACTCCCATGACCTTCAGCAAGTAACTTAAGCCCTCTGTAGAATGGCACTAAACAGGACCTCCACCTCACGGAGCTGTGAGGACCACAAAGGACAGGGCATTCATGGGTTTAGTGTCTAATGACGTCACACACACTCCATGCCAATCTAGGTGAGTTATTTAATGCTCTGTCTGGGTTCTGTCATGTCACTGGTGATTATGTCTATGTTTTCTCTCATAGATATACTATTATGTTTTAAAATATGAAAGGTACTTTCAAGTTCTTAGAAAAACAAAATGCGAACAATAAATACTGTCACAGAGAAGATACCTGATGGTAGCAAAGTATCTGGAGAGCCGTTGGCAGACGTCTCAGCGCCGTCGCCACTCTCACCAAATTCCTTCTTATATATCGACAGCATATACGAGATCCTATAATCCAGTCTGACACTCAGGATAAACTGCAAGAAACATTGAAAACAACATTTTCTATTAATTAGCACAATGTTTAAAAATGCAACCCATCCCACAATACCAAGAACAACACATCTAATTATGAAAAGCAAGTAGAAGGTGGAGGGAAGGGAAGAATAAAAACAAGGGCAGAGAGAGTGTGGAGAAGGCCACGATGTTCTCCCTAATATGTAGAAGCTAGGGAGAATGGGACTTAGAAGGGACTCCAGACAAAGGAGAAAACTTTAGATGAGCAAGAATGGGACCTAACTGAGGGAGATGGAAGGGGGAAGAGGGAAACCCACTAATGCACACGATGTATATACACAAATTTATCAGAGTCAATCACTATGCTGAGCAC
>PVJS01027246.1:0-26387 GCA_004027185.1 Glis glis | reverse complement strand
CACACACACACACACACACACACACACACACACACACACACACACACACACACACACACACACACACACACACACACGAGATGCTGCCCTTCCATCTGTTTGCCTTTACAGTATTAGTTCCCAGTTCTTAGTTCTCATCAACATGTCATAATTCCTCTTTACCACCAGGTGGAGCCCTTTGTTTTGGACATCTGTCCATTTCCCTTTTTTCAAAGATGTTACCAGATGAATAGCTCCAGAGCTAAAATACTGTTGCAAACACGAAAATTTAGCACAGAGAGATAAAAAAAGGAAAGCTTTTCAGGCATTGGTATAATAAACCTTGCTTTAAGAGTCCTATTGCTACTAGATTTAATAGCTTACACATTTTCCTATTTACAACTTCTGCACACCAAACAGCAGAAAATAATATTGTCGTGTGTGCCATAAACAGTGTTGCTGCAGGTCTATTTTATGTAGCACTATCGTTTTTATAATCTCAACTGTTTGGCAACTGCAGTCAAAAAGGAAAAAAAATACTACATGCTATGAGCCTTCGAGGTTTTTTTTTCGGTCTTAAAAATATATACCTCATTAAGAAGAAAATGTTTTTCTCTAAACAAAAGAGAATTGTAATTTGGCTATAGGTAATAGAAGGAAATGTCATATTCTTCTTAGTCAAAACCATCTCTCTTCACTTTGAGATCCAGTTAAGGGTTAGTCAAAATGCAATTTAGCTTTAGTTGTTTAGAAGCTAATCAAAACTGAATACTATTAGCAAAGGTACATTGTTTAATTATTTTAATGTTCTCATCTTAAGAAATTAATCAATGCTCTCTCACAAACAAAAAAAGGCAGTCATTTTTTTAAAAAAATTAGAACCCCAATTTGCATGTACAAATAACTGTGGAATGAGCTCACCTAAACTAGCTTGCCAATGACCTCAACCTTGATCTGGAAAGATCGTTTACTCCCAAGTAAAACATTCACATTCTCTGTCTAACTCTGCCCTGGATCTTTTCTTAAGGTAGATTACTATGACATCAGAAGATCTATTAATAACATATGCATTTGCCGACACCACGCAGTTACATCGTTAGCTGAAATATCATTTCTGTTGTATTTTTAAATTTAAACCAGGATTTGCTCTCTTTGTTCTTATATATCTCAAATTTTGCTTAAGCATCTGCAAAGCAGTGAACAGAAAAAGACGTGTGTGTGTGTGTGTGTGTGTGTGTGTGTGTGTGTGTGTGTATATGTACTTTATTTAATCAGTCCCCAGGCCTGAGAAATGTGGCTTTTCTACTGGAATCCACGCTGGTCTTGTGATGGGAGGCTGGACACGAAGGAGCCCTCCTACAACAAAATGCGGCAACCACCATCTTGCCGCCGGCTCGCACACAATAAAATGGTGGCACAGAAAACAGTTAACACATCGTGCCCACAAGAGTTCTTCCAGAGTATTTGATTCTCTAATCCAAATAGCAAGCTTTTAAAATACCATTACCAGTCAGCTAGAGGTATTTGTTTTCCGTAAATATATAGAGAGAGTGTACGTGTGTGTGTCTGTGTATATGTGTGTCTGTATGTGAAATGCTGAAAGAGCCGGCTGCGTACACTTGAGGAAAGGATAGAAAGGACTAGTCAAAAATTAACACTGGAGCAGAGAGTGAAAGCAAACCTGAGTAAAAAGCACAGTTCCTGGGAACTGTTTCCAACCGTGCACGAAGCTGTGTAATGAATTTGGCCTTGATGGTTCCTTTCATTTTAGCACTAGCTGCTTGCAACTTGGAGTTAGGAAATTTAAGAGAGTTGGCTTTCCCCCCCTTTTCTTTTTTCCTAATGTTCTGTGAAAATTAAAAGCAAACCCGCATTTGATTCTCACCTGGGCACCCTACATTGTCATTTTTTCGGGGGGGGGGCAACGAGGACCACTCTTTTCTTCCACTTCTTCTGCTCCTATTTTCAATCATTACAAATGCTGCCTTGGCTCTTTTTAAGTGTGGAAATTCTCATTTTTCTACAGTGTTTCAGACTCGCACAGACTCCTTGGGGATATAGCGAGGAGCTAACCAACTGCACATGGGAAATGAGAATGTTCGTGGCTAGAAAAACTGCAGTCTTCGGTAATTTTCCACTTGGAGTAAAAGTCATGAGCGCCTTTTTGTTTTGTTTTGTTTTGTTTTAAACATGGTGACTTGAGCTTGGTATAGAGTGGTAGGCTCAAATTCGAACATGTGAACACACTACAGTGTCTTACAAAATTTTGACTTGACGTCTTTCTGTAAACAGTTTCACTATTTTCAAGCGCATAATAAATAGTTTAAAACGGCGTGATCCCGCCACACTCCCTCCACTTCCAGACAGAATTATAAAAGGCTACTGTCTGTAAATGAGAAATAGCTCTGGAGGACCCACCAGCAGGTTATGTAATATGTGACATAGACCACCAGGGGCTGAACTGAAACTGCTAATACTTTTTTCATAGGATCATTAGCGAGAGTTAAACAAGGTGTCAAAGTGAAAAGATGGGGAGGTTGACCTGGCTCAATATATTTGCATGCTTTCATTTTAATTATTCTTTGCATTAAAATTAAACACTAATATTTAATTCTATAACTTAAATATGTTACCCAATACATTACTTTTCATCTTTTTTTAACAATTAATGTATTGTTTTGTAATTACTAACTAAACTTGATTTTCAAAGAATATTAAAACTCTCTTGAGAAAAATGCAATTGTGTGTGTGTGTGTGTGTGTGTGTGTGTGTGTGTTTTACCGGGGATTGAACCCAGGGGCATTCTACCTCCAAGCTACATCCCCAACCCTTTTTAATTTTTTGTTTTGAAACAGGGTCTCACTATGTTGCTGAGAGTCTCCCTAAAGTTGCTGATGCTGGTCTCAAACCTAGGATTCTCCTGTCTTAGCCTCCCACATACTGGGATTATAGGGGTGTGCTACCACTCCTGGCAGGAAAATGCAATTTAAACTTAAGACTAGGAAGAAGTTATTAGTAAAAAAAAAAAATGCCAGTTGTACTTTTTGAGATAAAATTAATTGATTGGTTTTGAAATTTAAAGCTTAAATCAAAATCTGCCTCCAAGCCAGATGAGTGGGTCTGGGGCTCATGAGGGAGTTTGCATGTGTTCTTGGCCTCATGCTGACAGTCATCAGGTAAAAATATGTTCCTTTATAATAGCTGCTTTACAATTTTGAGACATTGCTTGGCTTTTACGTGCACTAATATTAGTTGCCCCGTGTACCTTAAATAAAGCCAACCCAATAAATTTAGGATTGTGGCTGAGAAATAAATGTCATGTCAGTAGCCCTCAACCAGATACCAGAAGAAGGATGTGTGATTGTTTAGTCAAAAAAAAATTAAGTTTCATGTTTTTAATTGATGTCATATCCTGTCCTAAGTCTATAGCACTTAAATCAAAGGCAGCCACATTAACCTGGAAGGGAAACGTAATAACAGCCCCTTTCATCCCCTGGCTCACATGTTTTTATGTCCAAGCCTAATTTTTGTTAAAACACTTTCAGGCAAAGACAACAGGAAACAGTAAACATGGCAACGCCATGGAAATAATTTTCGGATGCACTATTTCTCTCTGTGTTCAAAGGGTGAGTTGTGCGGGCAGCAGGGGAGCACGCTGTTTCATTAAACCCAACGCAGACACAAACAGCCACCACTCCAGCAAAACGGATCCCCTCTTCATTTCATAAATCTTCTTTCCAACTAGACTAAAGCCAGGAATTGACTCGGTCTCTCACATCAATGGCCTGAAACCAGGCTGCATCACAGTAGTACGTTCAAAGGGAACCAGGAGTATCTGACAACAACTTTGGGAGCAGGGATGCAATTATAACTGACAGCCAGATGTCCAGCCGGGCTGCTACAATGACCCAGCAAGACTGCAGATGGTCCTGAAACCGCTGCATCTAAACAGTGAGTCCAAGCCAATGATACACAGATAAACAACAATACCACAAATCATCCACACGAACCCAAATAGTTGCTGTGACTAATAAAGATTTCAGATGTCAAGAGTTGGCCAGCTCAATCCCTTCTCCCCTTTCCTCCCAAACAAAAACCTTGTTAGTGGTTGAAGACCCAGCAGGAAGTGTTTTGACATCCAGTGCCAAATGCCTGATCCTCTAATCGGTCACTGGAGCCTTTAATATATCTAAATGTTTAGATTGCTGAGGCAAAAGGGATTCCAATAGAAACTACCTTACTTATCAAATGTGGAGACTTAAGAATTTGGCTCTCTATTAACATTTATTGTATTTCCTCTTAGTTAAAGATTACCTTTGAGGAGCATATAAAAATTCAACAATAAAGGAAATTTGTTATAATTATCATTGAAGCCATGACCAGCATGAAACTTTTTGTTTCTTTTTTTTTTTTTTTGCGGTACTGGGGATTGAACCCAGGGGCGTTCTACCTCCGCGCTACACCCCCGGCCCTATTTTTTATACTTTATTTTGAAACAGGGTCTCACGAAGTTGCAGAGGGCCTCACTAAGTAGCTGAGGCTGGCTGCGAACCCGGATCCTCCGGTCTCTGCCTCCCAAGTACTGGGATTACAAGCGTGCGCCACCACACCTGGCTCACTTTTTGTTTATTAAATATGTGTTTTGGGAAAAAATCAGCAAGTTTTCTAAGTAGATTATTTAACATTTCTTAACCTATCTGGGCACACATTATTTCCTCATTTTAGAAGATTCCATATTGTCTTGAAGTCCCTTTCTTTGGCATAACGAATTTGATGTGCATTTGTGACTAAAAAGCTAGCACAAATGCCAAGCCATTCTAATCCAGATATCAATAAAGAATTTGGGGGGACACTCAGTAAAAATATCTCATCTTTAGCCAGGTGTGGTGGCACATGCCTGTAATCCCAGTACTTGGGAGGCAGAGGCAGAAGGATCTCAGATTCGAAGACAGCCTCTGCATTGTAGCGGGACTCTCAGCAACCTAGTGAGACCCTGTTTCAGAATAAAAATAAAAAGGGCTGGGAGTGTAGCCTGGAGGTAGAATGTCCTTGCCCCTGGGTTCAATACCCAGTACCACTGAAAAAAAAAGTCTCATTTTTGTAAAACCATTTGAAATCTTAATAAATTTTATGGTACTAAAATTTGCCAAAAGAACTGCATTCAACATACTTATTCTTTTAGTGAGTATCAGTGAATTTTTCAGTCAGTACCATGAACTATTTTGCAATTTTCATAACATCTCTGCGAGTCACTGAAAATTAAGCCTTTTTATGGAGTGTAGACTTATTATTTCAAATACATTTCTTTTGGCAACATTCTTCTCTAGGGCTCCAGTGTATGCTCCTGGAGTCACTGGTTTCAAACCCATTTTAAGGTCTTAGCTTTTTCCAAAATAATGTGAAAACCCGAGGCCTGCTGTGAACACAGTGCCCTTTATGCGCAGCTGGTCTGACAGCCTGGCCCCTTCGGTCACCAACCAAGACTTTGCTTCATGTGGACACACATAGCAACTCTCCAAACAGAAGCATTTGATGTCCTTTCCCGGACACGACACTTCCAGAAAATATGCTGACCAGGAAGAAACAGCAGGGGTGAGGGAAGCAGCCGCAGTGCTCAGAACATCTTAACAAGCACTAATTGAATGTTGTGCTTGAAAAATATGGCTTCAGAAAGCCAAATACAATAACTTCTTACAGATGGTTCTAGGAATTAACAAGACCTGTAGGAAACAGCGCATTAAGATCAGTGTCCCCAAAGTCTCCTTCAGCCATTAGCAGCTGGAGGTGTTGTGCACTTTAGGAAGAAATGATCAGAATCAGTCTGATGAGAAGCTGTTGTTGTTCTCGTTTCTCTCAGAAGTGATCTGGGTATCTGTTTTACTAAAACAGCCTGTCAATTGAACATAAAAAGGGCATTAGCAGCCACAAAATCTGTTTTGTAAAAAATCAGAAATTACATTTTCCATCCTGGGAAATAGTTGCAACACCAAGACTGAAGAAGGTGTATTTTTGTCATATCATTGCCCCTGTTCCAACACACAGTAGGCACCTGTAACTGTTCATTTATGATATCGCTTTAGTGGTTACTCTAGGCCAGCCCTGGGCTAAATTTTAGAGATCAGGTAGTCAGGAAGATAGGCGTGGTGTTCATCTTTCAGAGGGTACAACCTGGGTAAAGATGGAGGGACGGAAGGATGGAGGGATGGGAAAATGTGTGCTGGGGGAAAACATTTCCTCTCCTCTCCTCTCCTCTCCTCTCCTCTCCTCTCCTCTCCTCTCTTCTTTCTTCTCCTCCTCCTCCTCCTCCTCCTCCTCCTCCTCCTCCTCCTCCTTCATTTTCTTCTTTCTCTCTTTCTCTCCTCCCCACCCCCGTGTTACTAGGGATTGAACCCAGGGTCATTCTACCTCCAGGCTACACCCCAGCCCTTTTGTTATTTTTACTTTTTATTTTTTGAAACAGGGTCTCACTAGGTTTCTGAGAGTCTCACTATGTTGCTGAGGCTGGTCTGGAACTTGTGATCCTCCCACTTCAGCCTCCCAAGTACTGGGATTACAGGGGTGCACCACCACACCTAGCTGGATAAAACGTATTTCTTGGACACAGGTCTGATGGTCTGATCTGATATTCATTCAGGATGAGACTCGTGCTGAGCACATTTGAAGAAGTATGGAGTCTGATCCTGGGGAGAGATGCTCAAGACAAACCCAGTAGTGGTGACTGTGTGCCTGAAGCAGGTGCTGGTGTGCCGATCAGAGCCTCAGATGAAGGGGCTCTGAAATTAAGTGACATTTTCTGGGATCTTGGAACCCATTCAAAATTACTATCAGCACCAGCATTCTTGGCAGAATCTGGAAGAAGAGCCTCTGGCAATAAAGGAAAATATAGACCTAATATGTACAAAAAATACCTTTAAAGTATAATTAAAAGGTGTGCATATACCTGACTCTATTTTTAAGAAGACAGTTCTTGCCAGGTATGGTGGCGCACACCTGTAATTCCAGTATTTGGGAGGCTGAGACAGGAAGATCGCAGGTTCAAAGCCAGCCTCAGCAACTTAGTGAGGCTATTAGCAACTTAGTGAGACTCTGTTTCCAAATAAAAAACAAAATAGGGCTGGGGGTGTAGCTCAGTGGTAGAACGCCCCTGGGTTCAATTCCCTGGGTTCAATTCCCAGCACCAAAAAAAAAAAAAAAAAGAAGAAGACAGTTCTTGGTTTAATGCCCCTGGGGAAGATATCTTGCGGGCCTGAGCTGTCTTTCCCAGAGGCTTCTGGATCTCCTTGCTGCTTGTTTGCTTTCATTCTATCCTCACTGCCCTGTATTCATTCACCTGCTTGTACTAATACTCTACACCTTTTCTATACCCATGATGCAAACCAGGGTGCAGCAGGGGACAAACTGTGAGAACCAGTAAGACTTCATGGGGGGGGGGAGTGAAGACTGTCAACTCTGCCCTCTCCAGAGCAGCTGACAGAGCCTTTGGGGACGAAAGGAGCATTTGAGCAGGGCCGGTGTCACCAAAGTTCTTCCAGGTAAACCTGTTTAGTTGGGAACAATGACTCAAATCTAGTCAGGTCATGGGTGATATAGGGGCAGGACTCAGTGAAAAGCTCTGGCCAACCTACATGTCTTTCATGGAAGAATCAGCTAACTGGTTTTCCCTTTTCCAGATCATTATTTTGCAATACAATGAAAGAGAATTTCCAAATGATCAGGTGGATGGGCCAGTAGTCCCCGACCCCACACAACCACTTGTGCCAGGTTCCTCCTGCTTATCAACACCATATACCAACCCTCAAGGGGAAAAGGATCCTCACTGGAGCCAATGAATAAAATGCACTTGCTTTGGACATGCCAGTGTCCATTTCATATGTTCACTCCACAAACATTTCCTAAAACTCTTCTGTGTCATTTGCTAAAGAGCTCTACACGTGTGAGTTGGTAGAAGAAAGGTTGAGGATGGTGGTGTTAAGGAAAAAACAATTATTAAAGTTGTATCATTATTAGTAGATGTTTCAAGCTTGGGAATGTCCACTAGCTAAAGAAAGCAAGCTGTGCTTCTTAGTGTCGTGGAATAGGGCAGTGTTTCAGGTAATGCTGCCGATGGGGAGGCCGGTGGCTGCCGTGCTCATGGTGAGGCTCAGGGGATGCCGGGCCCTGGGCTCAATACCTCACATTCATTTTATTATTTAATTATTACAACAAACTTGTTAAATAGGACTCGCCATTCCCATTTGACAGATGAGGAAATAGGCTCAAAGAAGTTAAGCAACACCTAGTTCTAGTGACATCTAATAAATGGTGGAATGTGGATTCCACTTCCAGAGCCATCTGCCTCCAAAGGCCACAGCATCACAATGCCTCTGTAAAGCGATCTAGTTGCTTGTAGTTGAGGCAACTTAATACTAAGGTCAAACTCTAAATGAGTTTCCCTCACACATATGAGAGTTGGGTGAATGTTTTTGTTTTGATTTTTTGTTTTTGTTTTGGTGTGTGTGTGTGTGTGTGTGTGTGTGTGTGTGTGTGTATTACTGGGGATTGAACCCAGGGGGATTCTACATCCAAGTTACACCTCTAGTCTTTATTTTTTATTTTTGTTTTGAAACAGGGTCTTGCTAGGTTGCTAAGAGTCTCACTAAGTTGCTGAGTCTAGCCTCAAACCTGTGATCCTCCCATGTTAGCCTCCTATGTACTGGGATTACAGGCATCAGCCATCATGCCTGGCTAGGGTGAATGTTTTTGAAACTAGGTCTGGAAGACCATTAGGATGGTTACTTATTTTTTTGTTTGTTTTGTTTATTATGGTACTGGGGATTGAACCCAGGGGTCATTCTAACCCTTAGCTATACACCCAGCCCTATTTTATTTTTTAATTTTGAAACAGGGTCTTGCTAAGTTGCTGAGGGTCTCACTGAGTTGCTGAGGCTGGCCTTGAACCTGTGCTCCTTCTGTATCAGCCTTCCAAGTACTGGGATTCCAGGCATGCACCACTGCACCCACCTCAGGATGGTTTTTTAAGGATACATTTAAATGCAATATCCCATGTATTATCCAAATCTTAGTAATATTTTCTGGGCGACACATCTCATTCTTTGTGTTCTCTTTTCACATCAGACTTTTCCAAAGAGCGACCACAGATGTAACATTTCAGATCCAAAAAGTGTTGCCTTTCCTCTCCCAATTGGACAGTAATGCCCCAAAGCTGCCCCAACAGCAGCTGGACAGTCAAGCAGCCCCCCCCCACACACACACACACAGTGTGAGCAGGAAAGTCATTCAGACGTCTGAGACACTGGCAAGGAAGAAGGAAGAATGGGGCAGGAAAGGCACGGCCAGGAAGGCACAGACAAGGAAGCAAGGGAGAAGGAGAAGAACCTGCTTTCCTGTCCTCCTCACCCACCCCACAGCCAGCACCGTGGTCACCTCACAGCCATCTGCCATCACTGCCCAGCGGGCCTCCCCAACCACCGGCTGCTCTGGCCCCAAGTCCCTCAGTAGAGGGCTGCTCTTGAGGAGAAATGATGAGTGTGGAGGGAGAAAACCCGCACATCTCAGCTCGTCATCCGAAACACAGGAGCGTGGGTGAGCCCTGAACCTCTTTGGGTCTCAGTTTCCTCATCTGTAAAGATGAAATAATGACAAGGTCCATTTCACCGAATACTGAACACCCTATAGGATCATGTATTTTCAACAGCTTTATGGAGTTATAATTGACATGTAGAGCTGAGTGTGTGGTGCATGCTTGTAATCCCAGTACTTGAGAGGCTGAGACAGGAGGATCACAGGTTCCAGGCCAGCCTCAGCAACTTAGTGAGGCCCTCTGCAACCTAGTGAGACCCTGTTTCAAAATGAAAAGAATAAAATAGGGATGGGGTGTAGCTCGGTGGTAGAATGCCCCTGGGTTCCATCCCCAGTACCACACACACACACACACACAAATTGCATGTAGTAAACTACACCTATTAAAGAGATAATACATTTGAAAGAGCATTTGTCAACCATAAAACTTTGATCTCTACCAGGCTCAAATCTCACAGTGACCCCCTAAGTTTTTTTGTTTTGTTTTGGTTTGGTTTGGTTTTTGTACCAGGGATTAAACTCAGAGGCATTCTAACTCCAAGCTATACCCTTAGCTCTTTTTATTTTTTATTTTGAAACAGGCTCTCTAAATTGCTGAGGCTGGCCTCCAACCTGCGATCCTCCTGTTTCAGCCTTCCAAGTACTGGAATTACAAGGCATGTACCACCACATAGGACTAACTGCCTAATGTTTTAAGCCCCTTTCTGTTTGTTTTTTGAGAATCTTTATACTGGGCTGTACCTTGCCCAGCCCACCTCATTTCTTACCATTTCCTGATACCGACACTCTGATACAATAAGGCCAGCTTATTCAGTTCCCTTTCTTTCAACTGGTCTTTCCCTGGAATACCAACAGTGACTCAAGCCCCTGCTACCACCTCCCAGCAGCTTCCTTCTCCTCCACTCCTCCAGCTGGGAAATTGAGTGCCTGAGCTTTGACAGGCACTGTCCTAGGTGCTTGCAATGTGTCTGTGAGCAAGACAGCCAGCCAGTTCACTGCCCTCCAGGGCCCTCTGAGATAGTTCTCATGGCAGACCTGGTATTCCCCTACCTGAATCTTCCTTCCCTAAGCCAGTGCTCAGCTGCGGTGCCTTCCCCCCTATGAAATCCCTTTTAACTGCCATTACCTAATTATCTTATTCCTCTTTTTCTCAGCCCTTGTAGGCTGTTTCATATAATTTGGCATGTGATTGTGTGTGTGTGTGTGTGTGTGTGTGTGTGTGTGTGTGTGTAATATGCTTACAGGCATATGCACCATACAGGAAGCTATTTTTTCCTTTTCTTGTAACTCACAATAGACATACCAAAGGCTTATTGATTTCAGAAGAGAACATCAGAAAAACAGGGTATGCATGAGAAACTTTCCAAAAGAAGGGGACCCATTGTTGCCCCGCGGTGACACCTGTACTGTGGGCTGCTCAGTCCTGCTGGGAGGACAGCACTAGCGAGGACAGTCTGATTCACGGCTTGTCCAAAGTCAACCACAGGGGAAGCCATGCTCAAGGACGTCTTCCTGCTGCCAGGGAAAGACAAGTGTCTCCTAGCAACCAGATTGCAGCGCTTCCTGTCCTGGGAGCTGGCCTGTGCTCACTGCTTTGTTGGCCACAGTTTTGCCTTTTGGCCTTGCTCATCATTGCATTGATTCTAGATTGTGAAACTTGTAGGAATGAGGTCTGATCTGCAGGCTCACTGCCTAGATTAGAGCAGAGATACCATTTCATTGATGATGTCCTTTCAGCGATCATTCATGACTTTCATGGAAAAGAATGTGTGGTGTTAGCCTAAAAAGGGCGAATACATTTTTTAAAGAGTTTATTTATGTCAAAGCAGTTGGTTTGAAAGATGGGTAAAAAGGAAAAAGCATGCATTCTTTCCGTCAAATAATCAAAAAGTACTCAGACCTTTTCCAAGGAGACCCACTATCATTCAAAACCTGTTAGAGCAATAAACTTTAACTTGGCAAATTCACAGGTGTAGAAAGAAAGGCAAGGCAAATTTGGAGAAAATGGCTCAAGATCCTTAAAAGTTTTCGATGGCTTAAAATTATGTCTGCTGCAATAGGGGCTGTTTTATCTATTCCCTCTGTGTTCTTTGTAGAAATTCCAAACCTTGAGTTTAATGTCCATAGAGCTCCAGTTTTATTTTGGTGCGTTTGAATTTAGCAGCTGATGTTGCATCTGTAGTGTTCTCTTATCAATTATTCATCAGGATAATAAGTTCCTTATTATTTTTTAAAAATTTTATTCAGACTTCATAGTGAAGAGCTCAAAACGAACTCTAACTATACCCATAAATCCCCAAGCCCCATAAGGGTGAGTTAAAAGTCTGATTACTTTTTTCTCTCAAAAAGGAAACGTCAGAAGGGCTGAATTGTGTGTCCACGGTCACACGTGTGGGTGAGCTGGTAAAGACCAGCCTCTTGCCCAGCAAACCCGGCAAAGTCTGGTATCGCCCTGGGTTCCTGACTTAGTCAGCTGCCTCTGGGTCTATGTGGTAGGTTTGAGCTCTGTGGAACCATGAGTTCTCTGGAAGTACCCTCATTTCCTCCCCCTTTCCTCCCTCTCTCCCAGCAATAACACCACAAAGTCATGAGTCAAAGAGTAATTCTAACTGCTTTGGCTGTGGCTGAGTCTCCCTCACCTAAGACGAAGCTCTTTCTTCTCAGGACAAGTAGAGAGTTGACCAGAGTTCTGCCATATCGTTCATTGGCCACTTGCAAAATTTATCCCGGGATGAATTTTTTCCTAAGGGGGTGTTGAACATCCCCTAGGAGGAACTCATCAGCTCCTCGGTTTACTGTTTAGGGGTTCTGTGTACATGTATGTCCAGGGTGCAGGATTAGCCCTGTGGTTGGAGCAGAGCACGCCTGAGTCACTCTGTACTTACTAAGTAGCCTTGAATGTCCAATCAGGCTGTCCTCATCATCTCACACTGTTCTTTGTTTCCTGAAATGATCAAAACACCCACCAAGTATCTTGGGAGAATGACTGTCTTTAAAGTTCCTAAGGAACATTTGGTTAAAATTTTAAAAACTGCTCTGCCACCCACTGTCTGAGTTCTGACTTCTTGGTCTTTAGTAGCCATGTCAGTGCATTCACTAGATATTTTAAAACTAGTTGAAGAGCCAGGCGTGGTGGCACACGCTTGTAATCCCAGTACTTTGGGAGGTGGAGACCAGAGGATCCGGGTTCAAGGCCAGCCTCAGCTCTCTCTCTCTCTCTCTCTCTCTCTCTTTCTCTCTCTACCTCCGTAACTTCGTGAGACCCGGTTTCAAAATAAAGTATAAAAAAATAGCACTGGGGGTGTAGCGCAGAGGTAGAACGCCCCTGGGTTCAATCCCCGGTACCGCAAAAATAAATAAATAAAACTAGTTGAAGTAAATTCAGCTCAATCAGGTTTTCCCAAAGTGAGAGAAATGTACTCTGACTTCTCCTCTAGCCCCTTGGGAACATCTACTTGTAGCTGAAGAAGCCGGGGACAGGCAAGGGCTGTGAGGCCAGCCTGCAACTTGCCCTCCCCCCGGCCCAGTATTCCACTCACCACAGTGAGATGATTCAGGGTGGAAGGCCTGGGTGCCAGTCTTAATCCTTTCCATTTTCACCATGGTTGATATGATAATTGCAAACAATCAAATTAATGAGGGGTTCTAGAAAGCCCAACATAGGGGAAGGCAGTGTAGCCGTGTAGCCTAGTTCTGATTGCATAGATTTTATGTTACCATAGATCTGGGTTAAACTACCGGATCTATCATTCACTAGATGTGTGACCTTAGGAAAATCACGTGGTTTCTCTGAGCATCATAGCCCTTACCTATGAAATAGGAATTGTGGTAATTCCCTGTATGAAGATCCCTGTGAGGATGAAGTGAAACAATTTATGCCGAGAATTAAGCACAGTGCCGGCAACTACTGTGTACTGAACAATAGATTATAATGCAGAGTGCTCTGACATGTGTAGTATATTAGATTGTCTTATCAATTATCTGTTACTTTGAACAAAGCACTGTGCTGAGTGGTACTGAGACTCAAAGACATTTAGAACTTTCTCTATGCTCAAAAGCAGAGTAACTCCATTGCTAATGGAGGAGACAACATAGAAACCCATCAAAAAACTAAACCAGCAGTTGGGACACCACCTCTCCTGGAGAGCTGTCCGTTCTTCGTAAAGTCAAGGCCACACCTGAGGTAGATACTGCCTTAGCTAGTGCCCCAGAGGCCACACCTGCACCAACGAGGGCAGTCAGGGAAATAGCATTCAACGTCCTGGGTGGCAGACATGCCAGTCTTCCTGGGGTTGACGAAGCATTCAGGGTCTGTCTTAAGCATTCTATAGGAATGAACCCTTACTCTTCAACAAAACTAGGCAGAGACCACTGGCATTAGTCCCATTTTACAGATCAAGAAACTGAGTCCAAAAAGGTAAAGAACTTGTCGAAGGCCACATAAGTAAATATGCAGGAGAATTGGATTGGACCTGAGCAAAGTGGTTCTTAGGCCTGGTAATCTCATGCCCCCTGCTCTCTGACACCACCTGGTCTTATGAGGGGATCTTCATGCCTCTAGGCTCTAGCTCAGTTCCTTTACACCATAGAAGAGACTATGTTTACGCAGTATCAGGACTTTGCTCCCCTTTCCCTTCCACACAGAAGGCTTCAGAAGGGACTGGAATATCCCTTGGGACACTAGTTCAGCCTCCTTGATCAAACTGGGTCATCAGTTATCATATTTAAGACAAGTTCACTCTCTTTTGAATAAGAACTACAAACACTTTGATGCATTAAAAAATATCTACCTTAGGGGAAGTTTACTTCATAATCTAATAAAATAGATTTTAAACTTGAAAGCTGTTGCAGGCTTCGAAGTATTATTTAAATCATCCTAGACACAAATTACATATAAAATTGATCTGTCATTTTATAGCAGAATGGAAATTAATATGCTCGTCTTGATTCCCACACTTCAGCATAAATCCTCTTATGTAAAGCACTGTGAAATCGGGAGGGCTACAATCTCAACCTTTCTCTGCCTCTTACAGTAAAAGGCAACAAACACAAATGGTCGGTGATAACCAGAATAGAGGAAGAATGTTTACCCAGAGCCTAACATCACTTCCTTTCCTAGTTCTTCCACAACCGAGAGATAATTTGAAAGAGAGAAAAACTGCTTCCTATTTGCAAAGGAAAAACATCATAAAAATAGAAAAATGGCTGCCGAAGTAGTTTCAGCACATAAATTTTTTTAAAGGGTAGGTACAATCCCTCACTCTGCTCTTCGGAACCTCGACCACCACAGACACACAGCGGACTACTAGACCAGGTGCTAAGTTTTGTTCACGATTAGCAAACAGTATACCAAAAAAAAAAAAATTGCTCCCTTGAAGTTGAAATCAAAAAGCCCTCATGAGCAGTCTTACGTACATCAGAACGGTAGGGACACGCATGTGTGTGACAGAGACAATCCTGGGAGAGGAGCGCACTTCCCAGGGGTTGTGTTAAACAATGATGGATTACAAAATCCCAGTGTGATTTGTTGGAACATCACACACACACACACACACACACACACACACACACACACACACAGAGCCACACATGCTCACTGTGAAAAACACTGCCAAAGTCCGTCAAAGCCAAAGTTTAGAGGAACACATGTTGCGGACATAGCAATAGTCATTTCAAAATCACTCCGCTTATGAATCCATTCCTCGTCTCTTTTATCACTTTGGCACATTATTTAGGTAGGAAATAACAGAGAAAGAAATATGAAGCTAGAGACAGAAATTTTAATTATAAAACAAAGCCACCCACCTTGCTTTCAGGGTCAGGAAGTACAATGGCCTTCTTTTGCAGCAAGAATGAACTTAACACCAGTGTGTTAAATGATCACGAATCTATTTAAGAGAAAAGGAAATGCTTTTTTTTAAGAAGTCAAAGCTGCAATATATCTCAGTCCTTTGCATTGCAAGTCTTAACAAAAAAAATAAAATAAGATTAAATAAAAGCAGCATACAGTGACTCTGGTATAAGGCAGAAAGCAGAGTCCTCAAGTCACTGCTCCCCTATTTTGCAAAATAAAACCAGAAAGCGACAGCAAAAGGTGTTGTTTGGCAAGAGGGGAAGGACCTTCAAACACCTTGTCCCCTCCTGGGTCTCTCCCAAAGCCTTCGGTGTAGGCTGTGGGAGCCAGCCGCACTGCTCAACACCAATGTCACTATCGGCTGTTTAAATGGCACAAAAGTACACTTAGAAATGAGAGGAAAGTGACTGACACGGATATGCTGAGCCAGCCCCACTGCCACTAGAACAGCCTTAAATGCCCACACAAGGAGAATAAAAAGAAAAGCACATTTTGCAATAGAATAAATTCTTTTTTTTTTATTGAGACCGCTGAAAGTCACATGACCCTGAATGTAGCCTTTTAGGAAAGCAACTGAAATGGTAAAGAAAGGAGCGGGGCTGCCTCCTTCCTCCCGCAGCCTCTCAGCCCGTCCTGCCGGGTGTCCGCATTCTGGGCGCATCTGTGGAGCTATTAAGTGGGATAATCCCTCTGGCCTTTGATACATTTCTGGACATGATTATTTCATTACTCGCAGTATATCAGTAGGATCATAATAAAAAGGACTTCTGACAACCTGCCAAGAGTTTTGTGGCCTTGTAAACACAAAAGTGCTCTAATAAAATTTTATTAAGTGTTAAAAAGTCATAAAAAGTGAAATAACATAAACTACAAAATTTACTGTCCTCAGCAAATGCTGAAAATATCGTCCACAGTAAAATTAAATTAGCATGTAATAGACAGAGAAGCAGTGTGGAGTGGATTTAAAAGAGGATCCAGGGAAAATGACACTGTAACCCAATCAGGGTCACGGGGATTTCATTCGGATTTTTCCCACTAAATGTGAATAAATGTGCTGATTACAGACAAGAGCTCCGGGGTTACCCGAGTCTCGCACATTGTCAATACTTTGGAAGAAATAATATATTGCAGATTGTAATGAGCGCAGGGAGGACGGCGCGCGTCCGGAGGGGCGGCGGCGAGGGCGCGGGTGTCCACTAGGGCGCGCTGCGAGACCGGGAATCCCCGCCAGGCGCCCACGCCGCCCGGAGCCTCGCACGCCTCTCCCTCGGCCCCCTCCAAATCATATTTACAGTGAGAGCCCCCCCCCGTGACATTTTCTGCAAATCGGAAGAAAATGAAGTGTAAGTCGAGCTTTGCCGCAGGCAGCCCTCGTTCCCCGCTTTCAGATTGGGAGCCTAGGAGTGGGATGCGCTGTCCCCGGCGATGCTAAGTCCCGGGGGGACGGACTCCCCCCTTCCCCAAGCGAGCTCCCCGGGACTGGCCGCCCCGCCCAGAGAGGCCGAAAAAGGACCGAGGCCGACGTCGCGCTCCACACGGGGCACGGGTGCGCCCCGATCGCCGCGAGTCAGCAGCCCCGCCGCGGGTTCAAGTGCGTCTCGGCGCTGGACGCCGCGGCTGGTGGAGCGAGTTCTTCCTGCCCGGCCCCCCTCCGGAGCTCAAAGTGCCCTCCTGTCCTGGGGACCCCTCTCCAGGCCAGCTCGTCGCGCTGGGCTGCCCGCCTGGGGCTCGAACCCGTGCGCCGGCCCGGGACCCCCGGCCCACGCTCGAGGGTCTCCTTCGCGCCAGTCGCGGAGGCTGTGCCTGGGAAAAGTCCGACTTCCTCTCCACGCTGCTCCGAGGGGACTCGAAGCGGCAGGAAATGGCTGGAACGCGCTGCCTGCACCTTTGCAAGCCGCCCTCGCTGTGCTGAAGAGAAGCAGCTCCCACCCCAGCGCCTTCCCCTCCCCCAAGCCCCGCGCAGGTTTGTAAAGAGGGGTGCGAGATCTGAAAAGTATTCGTCTCTCAAGGAGATAAAGTGTTGGTTACGGCGCGCAACGAAAGTCGGATGCTTCTTAGCTAGGATCAACGTGCCACGTCTTGTTTTGCAGTTCCAAACTGATGCTAACGCTGCCCTCCGAAGAGTCCGTATTGCCTTCTTAATTGGAAGTTAGTGAAATGGGAAATAAATGCGCAATGACGCGTTTCGTGGCTTCATTTCTCCTTAGGGGTGTCCAAGGTTTTAAGCTGCATTTAAGTATTAGCCACATTTTGCCAGAAAGTAGTTATTTTTTAGTAAACCTGTTACTAGAGCCTAGAAAAGGTAAGTTAAAGTTGCCACGCACGACGATCCTCCAGTTTCCTGTGGAAGCTGGCGTAGATCACTAGGGCAAGGACGTCTTCCATTATTAATTTTCCAAATGATAAGGGCATTTGGTTTTAAGGTGGCAGGGTTGATGTTCAAGGGCAAATGGAGCCCCCAAGGGTCTTTTGATAAGCAATGTTCACTTCATACTTCTAGCATGAAATAAATATAACCTACAGCAGAAATTATAACCCTGTATTTTAGGGTTTTTGTTATATGAGAAAGCTGATTAACAATTTTTAAATGACAATGTTTATTGTCACTTGTAAAGTACTGTATTGACTTTGGAATGGGCTGGGACAATGGGATTAAAAAAGCAAACAGTCAACTTAAATGTGGTTTGACATTTGCTACCCAAGACTTTGAAAGCTAATAAAAACAATTAAAAGGAATAGATATTAAAAAGTTCCACTTTGACTCAATGTGCCTGCCCCCAGGGACAGGGCAAATGACACTCAGAACTTGCCTTGGAGCCAGTCCCTGCAGACAACAGTTGTTAATGTGGTAGGTGGGTGTTGCTTTTGAAAACGTAGGGCAAGAATGTTTATAGAAGTACAGAAACAAAATTTTTACTACCTAGGATTTCCTCAGTAGTTCAGACTAAAAGTTTTGCATTTAAAATGTTATACTAAACATTTCTTCATTAATTTATGAAGTTCAAAAGGAAACTATACTTGCATTATTTCATTCTATGTTCACATTTCGCATTGAAGTTCACCAAAAAGTACTTTCATAAATATTAAAACATCACAACCATTATTTTTATCTCTCTCCAGCTAGATATATGATTGCTATAAGTAGTCTTTTTAAAATATTTAAATAAGATTTATACAATAGCATTCAAGGTGTTTAAAAGGAGAGAAGAGGATTTCCAAGCCTGTAAATGCATTCTATATAAAATTGTGAGATCAAATGTTTTTGTATAGAAACTTGGAATTTATACATTTTAAATGAATATAAGAATATTTTAAGTACTTTTCTCACACCATTCCTCCTCCTTCCAAAAAAATAAAAAACAGAGACTATTTTCCATCCTATAGTAATGTTATAATCAGATATTTTTAAAACACATTATATTACCCAGTTCTGTAAAGATAGTTAATACTTTTACTGTATTATGAAGAAAATGGAAGAATGTTCTCAGTCCTTTATATGTTCAGGGGACTCAAAAAAATAAGTTTTATTCACATCTAACTATTGAAGTCTATGATCATTAAAATGTTCAAGTAATTATATTCTGAGTAGGGAAAGTATTTTTCTAACTACTTTTTATACTTTGAAAATTTTATGTGTGTTTTAATGAGTGTCTTTCTTTTCATTGTCCTAAATATTTAGTTTTGTCATCTATATGACAAAAAAATTACCAGGATTTGTTTCATTTTACTTTCTGCACTAAAAAGCTGATACATATTTTATATTCATTTTCTTTTGATACGCATGAAATAAATTTGAACATGTGCCTTATTGGAGTAAAAACAAATCCAAGTTCATTTCTCTCTCTAAAACTTGGCATTGATCCTGGTCTCACTTTTTGTGCCTACAAATTTCTATTGAAGTCAATTTGGATATGACAATTTGTAGGAAATTTTGAAGACAGTGCAAACCCTACATGGAGGAATAAATACTAAGGTATAAAATGGCTAATAGCTGAAATTAATTCAGAAGGTGTAGCATTCACTCTCTGGATTATAATTTTAAAGGTACTTTTGTACTCAGGAAGGGTGTGTGTGTGTGTGTGTGTGTTCTACATTTATGAATACCTAAACTATTCTGCCTTGTGTTTTCAAAACTCAACAACAAAATACCAAATTTATGTATTTTTAAGGTGACTAAGGCTAAGAATATGAGAAGCAGATTGGCTTTATGAAGGCAAGCATGCATTTAAAATTGTATTTTAAAATATAAACTTAATTTCAGTTTCTGACAGAAATCTTGTAGCCCCTCATCAGTTTTAAAGCTGCATGTAAAAACTACCTTTTCCATATTAGAAGTCCATATTTAAGTTTCCTTAACTGCAAAATCACTCTAAAACAGTGTTTTATGTGAAGGGCCATTTCATGTGTTGGTCCCATCGATTACATATGAATGTATAAAAATCTTGTTTAAAGACCAGTAAAAGTGAGGAAATTCCAAGTCAAGCTAACTAATTCCATTCATAATTCATCCTGAGTGCCTGACTTAGGAAACTTGCAAACAGTTTATAACTATACACACAAAATAAGTTAAGTTGTTTTGTGTGAGGGAAACAGAGTTCGCTTTGACCTCCTTGCTCAGAGAGGCTTAACTTGATAAAACTACGGAATGTGGGTTAAGCTTTTTGGTTTCCCAGGAATTTTCCAATCTCAATCCTTTTGGGATTTTCACTTGTTGAAAATACAAACGCAGAAAGACAATGTTTTTTCTTCTGAGGTGGGACTGACTTTTACCCGTCCATTTCCTTCCCACTTAGACATTTGTCCAGTCATTCTTCCTAGGGCTGAGGGAACAGAGGCCCTGCAATGAGAAAACACCAGATGCCATTTCTCTGCCCCTTCACCATCCCCACCACTGGCCCTCCCTTTACTCTGAGCCAATTGGACAGGAATTTAATACTGACACATGGTTAAAACTGCTACACCCACAGCCCTAAGGACTTTTGGGAGTTGGCAAGAGATTCATCTAGACTTTGCATTCTGAGCTGGGAAAAATGACAGGGGAATCCCAAGCAGTGGTACTGGGGAGCTTCCCAGCAATCTTTCAGACCTTAAGCAATCCATCTGCTCATTTTCCAAAGCTGCACTGTAGGCTGATGCCTTCCTTAGTTTTGATGATCACGAAAACGTTGAAATGTTTTCATGGAGTCTCTTAAACGTGCTGAGGAATTGTAATTTTAAACCAGACTAATTTTAAGGGTGAAAACTGGCCCAGAGAGACTCTTTCCAGAATAACTTCAATTTGCTAGGAATTCAAGTGACTTTCATATATATATATATATATATATATATATATATCTTGAAACCATAGGTTTCCGGTGGAAAAGGCTGCCGTGTACTTAGAGTAGCTATCAGCCAGACCAGTTAATATCCACCAAACACGCTTCATTAAACTGGAACAAACGTGGCGCTGAATTACTGGCTCCTTGTTTTCCTGAATGTAGGTCATTCTGTGTCCTTACAATTTAACGTTTGAAGGGATTTCCTGTCTTTGAAGTGCAGCAGTTTGTCACCTGTGTGGCCAGCCTGCTTTAAAAAAGTGGAGGCTCTGTCCCTACGTTGAAAGACACATTCCCTGGCTCGAGTTTCCCAGCTCACTGAGTGCGGAGTCCCTGCAGCTGCGGGCAGGACTCTGCTTTTCACAAGTCAGCGCCTGCAGAGCCCTGTTCCCAGCTTCATTCCTCTAGGTCAGAGAGCCTAAAAGAAAAGCCTGGAGCCATCCACTCACCTGGGTGAAGCCATAAAGAGGTGAGCTTTCATAATGAGGGGCCATATATCAAAATTCATAGCTTTTTAGAACCGGAGTAACTAGTGTTCAGGCATTAGAGTCTCATGCCAGAGCATAGCACAGTAACTGGTGCCAAATGTGCCATACTGGATAGAACCCATTTAAGTACTAAACCGACCAATATCCTTTTAAAACATGGTATGATCTTTACCTAAGAATGCATGCCACTTCATCATCTTTTATGCTAGGGATTCTTCAATTAAATTTCTAAGGAAATTTTTCTATTTAAAAGAAAACATCATTCATAAATAAACTGTATTAGGAGACAACTGTGAATTGTTTCTGAGAAAGACGGACAGGTATGCTTATTTTTACCAAATGATACAAGTGCATATAAAACTCTTTGTAAACCATAGCACACCTTACAGATGAAAACTATTTGCAGTTATTGAAATAACTCTGTTTGCCTTTGCCACGCCCACCAACTAATACTTGTGCTCCCACTGCAAAGACCTCTTTTGGAGAAACTTAACAAGTTATTTGGAAGTCTGAGCATAAAGAAGGCATCTTTGCAGTGTGAAACCTTCAAGAGTGTGTTCATCTAATTATTCAATAAACATCTAGAAGTTTATTAACTTTAGGTGGTTTCTTTTCAGAGAACTTAGCACATGTACATGAAATTAAGATATTCTGACAAGTCAGGCTGGGGATGTAGGTCAGTGGTACAGTGCTTGCCTAGCATGCCCGAGGCCCTGGGTTCTATCCCCAGCACTGCAAAAAATGAAAGGAAGGAAGGAGGGAAGGAAGGGAGACATTCTGATAAGTAAGTGGAAGAAATAAAAAAACAGATTTCAATCTAGTTCTAGTTTAAGATCATGACCAAATAAGAAATTAGACAGAAATTGAATGTGTCAAAAGGAGTATTGGCCTAAATTATGTTCATAATTCTTTCACAATGAGTTGGAATGCAACTTTGATGCCTATGCATCTTCATTTTGTGGATATTAATCACTTTGACCCATTTAATTTTTCTGGAAGAAATCGTAGCCTTGGCAACAGCCCTCCTGGGATGTGTAGGAGCACTACCAGGCTGCTTTCTTAGCCAGTAGCAGGCAAATAATCTGGAGAAAGCACCTTTAGCAAACATCTTCACAAAGCATCCATCCTAAGGGCACACCTCTTATGTTCTCAGAACAAGTGACACTATGTTCAGCCAAGAGGGTGGACTCCAGACTTACTCATTTGTCTTAGGTTTTTGAGGGACCCTCTTGTTAGTCCCCATTTGGGCAACTGTAGGCCAAATTTTAAGTATCAAAACAGATCCAAGAGCTACCAAATGAACATCCGACCTTTAGTCACATGCTCCCACACCTTTCCAGTGGGTTAAATGTTCTACACAGTCCTTGATTGCACCACAGATGATATGAGAACAAGACAGGTGGGAACAGAGTATCAAGGAACAGCTGAAGATCTCCACAGACTCAGCACTTAAAACCACTTTGAAGTCACCCAGCTGCTCTCTGTTTTTTTAATTGTCTTCAGTGAAACTCCAAAAACCCCATAATGTCTACCTTAAAAGCATCAGGAGTATTTTAATTGGGTAATAACCATCCATATTTTCCTTCTGATAAATTAAAAGGAATTAAGAATGAAATTTTATGATGATTATAAACTGTATTACTGAGCCCAGGGACAAGAACAATTATAAAAAATATGTCCTATGTATTTGGCATGAATATGAATTCAGACTTTTAAACCATTCATCTCAAAAGCTCAAGCATACTATTAAAGCTTAGAAAATAATATTCACATGATGTTAACAGGATAACATATAATCATGATTGATATTATATCATCAATATTGCAGCAGACTTTATGCCAAAAATGGAAACTTAGTCTTTTCCTATTGGGTTTATAATGGAAATAACTACACTATAAAAAGATGAAAAATGGTAAAAGATTTTATATATTTGAATTTTTTCCTTTCTCCTTCAATTAAAATTATCATGAGAAGAAAAAGTGATTTTTGAAAAAGCTGGAAACCTGGCAAATTGGGTTTTTACTACTAAATATTGTGGGAGGATCCGATCAAAAACAAACTTTAATAACTAGAAGCTATTCGAGGACAAGTTCAACTTACACAAATCTGAATCGTCATTTGGGGTTAATCCACTGGGTTTAGTCAGACTGAGGCCGGCCCCTGCTTGGGACTCAGCTTTGAGAACAAGAACATTTCAAGCTTCAAGTTTAACACTACCCATCAGCCATCGTGATTAATTAACTCTGTGATCAAACTTTTGAAATGAATTAAAGATGACCAGGGAAATTGACAATGGGGGCAAAAATGGACATGCTAAATGGAGGGGCTACCTATGTTAGCATTTCACAGAGGCCCAGCTCTGCAAACCCCAGCAGGTGCCATTCAAACACTTAATTATATGTCAGCAAAATTAAGCCCTTTAGAGTATGTATTTAACCGAAAGTGGTTTGTTCCACTTAAATCCGGGTACATTTAGCAGAACCTACCTGTATTATGACAAAACAGAATATACCCAGATCCAACCTCTGCCCCCAGGTCTGGGTTCGGGGTCTAGCTCCACTTTGTGATCTCTGACAAGCTACTTAATAGTTCCGAGGCTCAGTTTCCTCATTTGTGAAATGAAGGCAGTAATGAATACCTCTTTGAAGTACTAGTGTGAGTATTAAATTGCATAATGTTCACAAGATATCAGGAACACAGTTTGTAGACAGTAAATATCTGAGACCAGAATTGCAGGGATTTAAACAAGACTGAATCTCTGTTCTCACAGTTTCGCATCTCCTAAAGCTTTAGAGGTTGATCAAGGAAAAGAGAGCATCTAAATGAACAGCTGCAGCACTTGGATCTTGGTTACATTCAGAAATAACAACCTTGAACTCAAACTTGAGCTGTTGGTGTTAGCCAACCTTCCCTCCTCCTGGTACCACCCAAAGGAAAATATTTTCATGTAACACAAAAGAACTTCATTCTTTTTACTCCAAGTGTTAACCTTTACCAGACAAGTCAGGTTAAAAACTCACCCAGAGGCCCTGAAGTATACAATTTCCATGAGATAAGGGAAAAGGACTTGCTAATTTATTTTGGGACCTGTGGGGAATGTAAGAAAGGCAAAGCATGTAGAGTTGTTCCTAATTTGTATTTTTAAAAAATTCTTCTGGGAAGTGACTTTTATATGCCAAGATTCATTCCTTGATTAGTTTTTATGGCCAAATTATAAACTCTCCATGATAGGACCTAGAATAGAAATGCAGAGACCCTGGTAATTAGAGCAGCGTGACTGGCATCCCCTTCATGCTGTGACTGATACACAAAGTCAACTTGGGATAATTGCCACATAGTTTAAGCAGAGGGACCTACTATAACTTTTAAGTATGAGTACATGTAACGGGGCAAACTGCTTGATCTAGATCAGAAATGTATAACCCATTCATTGTTGTCTGTCTCAACAAGGCCTTAGTAAAACACCAGCAAGTTTTCACAGAAAAATGTAGTCTACTTCATTATACTGAGATTTTTAAACTGGAGGCAAGAGATAACATATTCTTTTGTGTTGCTCCATTTAATGGTGCTTGACAGCCAATGAAAGACATTGAAAGAATACCTGAATGAAGTAATCATTAATGAATTTGTTGATAATATCAAATATCAGAAAGAGGGGGGAAGACAGGCAGGGAGAAAGAGAAATAGAAATAGAGTTTTCTTGTATATTTCACTCCATTATTCTGGATTCAGACTGACAATAATGAGGTTTATGTCATTTATACAGTTGGCCAAATTTCACTGAATTTTGTTTTTCAGGTACTAATGGGTATTCTTGTAGCAGTTGCCTAATTTTTTACTATATTTGAAGTTTGCCCTTAAATTCTGAATATTCTGCTTTTGTTCTTTACAAATGTTTAACCATCTTAGAAGGTTTTCTGATTTGCAGGTGAGGGGTCACTCAACTAAATTATAGCCAGATGATAATTCTAAACCTTAGTTCTTTCTCTGGCTCTCCCTGCTGACCCACGTGTGCCTACATGGTCTCATGCATAAAGCATGACTCTTTAATGAGCCATTCTAAGTCTGCAGAGTGTCCGCATCTATTCAGTGATCTGGACCTAAATTAGTTTGGTACATTTTGGGAGTACTGCATATGTTTCTCTCATCCCATGTCTAGGTGGGTGGGAAGGAGGTGGGTGGGATATGGGGTCCTTGTTAATAAGGAAAGGACATTCTATGTGGGCTAATAAGGTATCAGGTTATTCAAGATCATAAAGAGCTAAAGTGTGTGGTATGTACCTTAGCGCTTTAGAAGATCAAAGGAAAGAAATATCTGTGAGGACAGAAAGAGCTGTGAAAAGCTTCTCCAGTGAGTTTGTGAAGGGTGAGTAGCTTTGGCTAGATGAAAAGAACATTGTAGGTAAGTGAGAGAGTGAGGAGGAAATGCTGAGGCCAGGTGGGCTCAGCGTGTTTCTAAAACTCTAAGAATCCCAGATTTCTTCATTCTTTCCCTGTGTGCTTCTTATTTGTTCATCTGAGGGTTTATTCAGGGTTGACCAGTTTTCGGAGGGACAGATTAGACAGTGTGTGCACACTGAGATATATTTCATTTTAGCTTTTTGTCTTGCTTCTCTCAAATTCAGTTAAAATGGTATTCCAATCGTACCACTTGCTCGAAGCTCCTCAGCATCTCCCCAGGGCTCGGTCTCCTAAAGATTACTTGCCAAACCTACAAGACCTGGTCCCCTCCTTCTGGATCCTTCCCACTTCTCAAGACCAAGCTTCCTCCACTGGAACCTGCTATTGCTATTTCAGTTCCTATGGCTCACCATATTCTCTCTTGCCTCTGGCCCTTCACATAAAGCCCAGATCTTGGTTTAAACATCATTTCTGCAGGGAGGCCAGGTAAGACTCCAAGGCCATTCTCGCTCATAGACTACTGCTGTAAGCACCCCCCCCCATAGTATAGACATACCCTTTTCATGTTCAAAGTAGGTATCTTGGAGATACTTAGATTTGCTCACAAATTACTTGCACATTGTTTTTCTATTTATTTATTTTTTATTTTTATTTATTTATTTATTTATTTATTTATTTATTTGCAGTACTGGGGATTGAACCCAGGGGCATTCTACCTCCAAGCTACACCCCCGACCCTATTTTTTTATACTTTTTTTTTTTTTTGCGGT
>PVJS01027245.1:0-18244 GCA_004027185.1 Glis glis | reverse complement strand
CGTGCGCCACCATGCCTGGCTTTTCCTTTTCTGCTTAACTGTTTTTCTTAATACTTATCACTGCCTACCATACCATATATTTTACTTCATTGTCTTACCTATTTACTCTAGCAGACATTATTATTATTAATTATTATTATTATTATTGTTATTATTATTTGGTGCTAGAGATTGAGCTCAGGGGCATTTTACCTTTGAGCTATACCCCCAGCCCTTTCTATTTTTTTTTTTTTAAACAGGGCCTTGTTAAGTAGCTAAGAGCCTTGTCAAGTTGCTGAGGCTGACTTTGAACCTGTGATCCTCTTTTCTTAGCCTCCCAAGGACTGGGATAATAGATATGAGCCACTGTGCCCGGGCTCCAGTAAACTTTAACCCCCCGTGCGCAGGGAGTTCGTCCATTTTGTCCACGGTACCTCAGGCACCTGGGAAAGCGCTCGGCCCAGAGGAGGTGCCATTGGCTGCGGATCAGTGAAGGGGCGACGCGGGAGCGGAACGGGCCGGGCCGTGCGGCTGAACCAGCAGAACCAGCAGCGCTCAGCCAGTCCGGGAGGCAGTGGTCGGGTGAGCCTTGCAGATCTGAGTCCGTGAGCAAGGAGAGGGCGTTGGGGGCTGGCATCATTCATTCCTTCCCTCCCTCCCTCCCTCATTCATTCATTCCCTCCGCACATGGTTATTGAGCACGACTGAGGGGCATCAAGGATGCAGTGCCACCAAGAGGACAGTCCCTGCTCCCAAGCGGCCGAGGACTCAGGGCTCCCGGCAGAGCACCCTGGCCCCGGGCGCTGGGGGAGGGGCTCGAGGTGCTCCGGAGGCACGCGGAGGACCCCTGGGGGCGAGTGGCCGATGGTGGGCGAGGGGGCATTCCCAGAGGGGCACCAGGCAGAGGATCAGCCAGAGCAAAGGCCCAGTGGCAGGGTGGGAAACAGAGAGGTTTAGGTTACTGAGCGGAGAGTGAGAGTGGACGCGTTAGGGTGGGGAGGAGAGGGAGGGAGAAGAGAAAGATGGAAAGGAGAGAGGGATGGAGGGATACAGACAGAGAAAAGGGAGATAAAGGGAGGTCGAGGGGGAGGGAGTGAGAGAGGAGGGAGGTGACAGGAGAGAAAGAGAGAGGGAGGAGGGAGGAGCCCTTCAGGCCTATGATGAGGTGATGACGTCCCCACAGGGCAGTCGTGAAGCAGGACATGGCACCAGTCAGTGGCATTGGGACCTTGTCCTAAAGGAGAACTCTGAACTGTTTTTTTTTGTGTGTGTGTGTGGTACCAGGGATTGAACACAGGGGCGTTCTACCTCCGCGCTACGCCCCCGGCCCTATTTTTTTATACTTTATTTTGAAACCGGGTCTCACGAAGTTGTGGAGGGCCTCACTAAGTAGAGAGAGAGAGAGAGAGAGAGAGAGAGAGAGCTGAGGCTGGCCGCGAACCCGGATCCTCTGGTCTCCGCCTCCCAAAGTACTGGGATTACAAGCGTGCACCACCACGCCCGGCAACTCTGAGCCTTTTAAAGCCAGGAGACAGGTGTGTGGGGAAGGGGCTCGTGGGTCTGACCGAGAAGACCCGGAGACCCCTTGGGAATCTGCCACCAGGTCCAGGTGCGCATGGTGGCCTGGCGCTGGCCAGTGGTAACCGCGGGCATCAGTGCTCCCCGGAGACCGACTGGGCCTGGGAGTGATGGGGGAGGGGAGGGCGAGGAGAATTCTGGTTTGGGTGGTGGCCGCCTGGGCTGGCTGTCGGGCAATGGTTTGGGGTCACCTTAGAGTCAGAGGACACCCTGAAATCATTCCCACCGTCTCCTGCCTCCGTGCGGGCCTGGGTTCCAGCCTGGTGGCCAGTGCTGACCGGGTTTATAAAGGTCCCCTGCGGGGAGGTCCACAAACACCGGATGGCGGAGCCCGGCAGACACAGTCATCAGGCAGAGGATTGGGACCACTCGGGCCGACTCCCACCTGGACCCGCTGCAAACCAGAAACGAGTGTCCTCTGTCCCCTGGGAACAGGCGATGCAGCCGACTCTCCATGGGCCTGGGAGCCCACCCTGGAGGCCCACCGGGAGGTGTCCAGGGCCGCAGGGCGGGCTCTGCCCTCCCCTTCTGCAGGGAAGCGAGGGTTTCCCATACAATAACGTATAGGGCCATCTGCTTCCAGTTAGCAGCTCAGGGGCCTAATTGGCAGATCAAACCACTTGATGTTACATGTTAGATAAGTCGTTAGAACAGCCCCCGTGGAGTTTGACGCTTTTGGACGGAGCCCAAGCCCTGCGTCTTGCATCCGACCAGGGGCCCGGGGTGCTAATGCGAACCAGACCTGCGCACAGAAGCGGAGGAGATTAACGAGTGTCAAAAGCCTTGGAGCACCTGGGCGGATGCGGCCTTCTTCCCCTGCGCCCAGGGGCCCAGGGGCTCCTGAAACTCAAGCTTGAATGTTAGGGAGGAGGTCGGAGCTCTCAGGGGCTGGCTTCTGGACCCCAGCTGTGGCTGGGGACATCCCCGTCCCCCACCACAGTCCTGCCCCGGCCCAGCTCCAAGCAGGAGAATTTGGTTCTCCCTTTCTGTGGGACCTCTTGCAGGTCACGTGACACGAAGGGATGGAGGCTGTCTGGCTTTAGACAAGCGACTTTCCCTCTTGGAGCCTCAGCTTTCCCATCTGTGAAATGGGGGGAACCATCCTGCCCTGCTCGAAGTGGACGGATGAAGTTTGGGTCCCTGTTTTGCAAGGGCGTGCTTAATTCGGACATGATTCTTAGCCTGTCTGGGCTTCACTAACCTCGCCTGTAAGACAGGTGTGCTTTCCACGTTTCAGTAACCTGAGATAAGTGGTTTCCTGAAAATAGCAAGTAGAAAATTCCAGTAATGAACAACGCATACGTTTTAAAGTGCTCATCCTTCTGAGTATGGTGGTAAAGTCTCGCACCATCCTGCTCCCTCCTGCCCCGGATGTAAATCGTGCCTTTGTGCAGTGTATCCACGCTGTATATGCTACTTGCCTGCCATTTATTAGTCATCTTGATTATCAGATCAACTGTCATGGTATCCCAGTACTTGTGTTCAAATAACCTTTATTTTTTTGTTGTTGTCCTGGTCCTGGGGATTGAACCCAGGGGTACTCTGCCACTGAGCTATATCCTCAGCCCCACCCTCCTTTTTAAAATTTTGAGATAGAGTCTTGCTAAGTTGCCCAGGTGGGCCTTGAACGTATGATCCTCCTGCCTCAGCCTCCCGAGTAGCTGTCATGCGCCACCATTCCTGACTCAAGTAGCCCTTATTTTAATGGATGGTCTCAAAGTGTAAGAGTAATAAAGAGGGCAATTTAGGTATGTCAAAAAGAAGCTATAAAGTTCTTTCTTTAAGCAAAAAGGTGAAAATTCTTTCTTTGGAGGAGGTATTGGGAATTAAACCCAGGTCCATTTTACCTCTGAACTACATCCCCAGCCCTATTTTTTTTTTTTTTTTGAAACAGGGTCTCACTAAGTTGCTGAGGGCTTCACTAAGTTGCTGAGGTTGGCCTCAAACCTATGATCCTCCTGTCTTAACTTTCCAAATTCTGAAATTATAGGAGTGTACCACCATGCCCGGCTTGAAAATTCTTGACTTGCCAGGTGTGGTGGCGCATGTTTGTAATCCCAGTACTTGGGAGGCTGAGACAGGAGGATGGCAGGTTCGCTGCCAGCCTCAGCTACTTAGTGAGGCCCTCTGCAACTTAGTGAGACCCTGTTTCAAAATAAAGAATAAAAAATAGGGCTGGGGGTGTAGCTTGGAGGTAGAATGCCCCGGGTTCAATCCCCAGTACCACACACACACACACACACACATTCTTGACTTAATAAGGAAAGAAAAAAAACTATATGCTGAGGTTGCTAAGATCTATAGTAAAAACAAATGGGAAAAAATCTTATCCGTAGGATTTAGTACTATCTGCAGTTTCAGGCATCCACTGGGGATTTTGGAACTTACCCACCTTGCACCCTGCATGAAGGGGGCTACTGCATCTTAATGGGGTTGTCATGAGGATTAAATGAGGTAATACATATAATATGCTCGAAATGATGCCTGGACCACAGTAAATGCTATAGGGACAATTTGCTATTATATTAGTCAGTGTCTGATAGGTTATGCTACCGTGACAAACATCCCCTGAGTCTCAATCATTTAAAGAAATGAAGATTGAGTTCTCTCTTGTGTTATAAGGTGGCTGTGGGCTCTCTTCTTTCTGGGATGCAGGCTGAAGGAGCAGTTCCTACTTGATACAAGCCACTCTTACAGCCGAGGGGAAAGAGCCGCGACAAAAGCGCTCCGTGACCTTACAAGCTCCTGCAGGAGGTGGCGTGGGTCACTTGTCCCACATTTCCTTCCCCAAAGCAAATCCATGACCTTGATCCATGATGATGGGGCGGGGAGGTGAGTCCTCTCCTAGGGAGGGACTATGAAGGAACGTGTGGACCACACCGTGACCAGCCACCATCTTGATTAAGGCAGGGTGACATTTAGAAGCTTTGTCCAGATCGTGGCAAAATGATGTTTTCACATGTCGTCGTTCAGCACCCAGGAGGAGTTGGTTGGGACCTGGTTACCCCGACATCTGGCCCCGGAGCTGAGCCCTACACAGGGGCGAGGACTCATGGAAGGCTCTCCCTGGCTTGGCTCTGAACCATGAGCCTTCTGTCCCCAGCTTCCTTCGGGAACCTCCAGACCTGCTTTGGGGAGTGGCCTCTGAAGTGTCCATGCACCCGGAGCTCCCTTCCCAGTGGCCGGGAGACCGGGTTCCCGGGGAAGGGGCTCTGGCCTGCGCTAGTCTCCACCCTTCTCCCAGTGCTGGGAACCTCCAGAGAGGGTGTCTCCCCCGTCGCCAGCTCATCCCCAGGCCCAGCAAGGACAGCTTTCTCCTGACAGTAAAGCAAAGGTGTTTTGCAAAGACAGACGGTGACCGCCACAGGGACGGTGGCTGCCGCTGATTGAGCGCTGCCTCTAGGCCAGGTGCTGCTCGGCACTTACCGCGTCACCCGTTTGTCCTCGCGGGGGCTGTCATTATCCCGTCTGTCATTCAGCACAGATACAGTCAGGGTTGGGATCCAGGTCTGCCTGACTCTAGAGCCGAGGCGGAAGTGACACATCTAGAGGTGAGGGTGAGGACGACGTCGTGGTGGCCTTCGCCAGCCACAGGGGCCACCACTGAGGAGGTGGCCTGCTTCCAACATGGGGCAGGGAGGTGTGGAGGAGGGAGTGTTTAATCCTTACAACCTTGCGAGGTATGGACTGTGCAATTACATATTTTCTGGAGAGAAAAATTGAAGCCCAGAAAGGGGTAGTGACTGGTTTGAGGTCACAGAGCTCAGTAGGTGACACAGCTCGATTGGAACTTGAAGCGGCCACTTGGTGTTGGTGACAGTGGACAGAGCGGTCACACCATTGGCAAGATAGTGATGTACAATGAGGGTCAAAGAGGATAGGCTACAACAGAGAGGCCTTCCCAGATGTTTAGAACGGGCACAAGTTATCCTCCGCTGTGTAGCGCTCAGAGGTGCACGGGTGAGAACCGGTGGCCAACGTTTCCTCCTGCACATGTAGCCGCCACCTCTGGACCCAAAGTCGTTCCTCCAGCTCCCGCCATCACATCTGCATTCCAGTCAGTAGGAAGGAGAGTATATATGCTCTCAGGCATGACTTAGAAGTGGCAGACATAATTACCTGTCACACATCATTGCTCAGAATTTAGCCGCGTCTCACTATGACAGAAGGCAGGCGTGTGGTCTTTTAGTGGGTGGACACTGTGATGCCCCCTTCAAGTCACCTTCAGGACTGAAGAGTTCTTCGCTCTTACACCATGACCAGCCTGGCCTCTTAGGCGCAGCGCAGGACGGCTGGGAAGCGCCGCCCCGTCCTCGGTGGTCCCTGTGGGTTGTCCAAGGCTTTGTTGAGATGACCACATGGCCGACTTCTCCCTCTCCAGTTCCGCTTCCCTCCCTGGCTGTCGACCCCAGGGCTCTCCCCTGGCACCTCCTCCCCACCTAGCTCCATCCGGGCCTGCTTCCCGGTGTGCCCGCCTGCAAGGGCGCCACGTGCCCGCATGACCTCGGGACCCGTCCCTAAAGGCAGAGGAGAGAGCGCCTGCTGGTGGCCACAGCTATCTCTGCTTTGTCATGGCGGGGGTCATGGCCGGGGTCACCGTGGGGATGTGAGTGTTAATAGCCACGGGGAAGGTGGTCGTGAGACTGGTTGTCATGTGCTGGTGGCCACGGCCATGCTAGAATGGTGTGCTGTGATGGGCCCCCGAGCAGACACACTCCCTGCTGGACCCCGCCGCCGGAAGTCACTCCCTCCCGCCTGCTGTCCCTGTGTGTGCGCAGCGGCTCCCTCGTCCCCTCCCAACAGCCCATCTGAGCTGGGCGTGGTGGCGCACCCTGTCACCTCAGTACTTGGGAAATTGAGACAGGACGATGGCAGGTTTCATGCCAGCCTCAGCGACTTAGTGAGACTCTGTTTCAAAATTTAAAAAAATGAAGCCAGGCGTGGTGGTGCACGCTTGTAATCCCAGTACTTGGGAGGCTGAGACAGGAGGATCCAGGTTCACAGCCAGCCTCAGCTACTTAGTGAGGCCTCCGCAACTTAGCGAGACCCTGTTTCAAAATAAAAAAAGAATAAAAAATCGGGCTGGGGGTGTAGCTCGGAGGTAGAATGCCCCTGGGTTCAATCCCTAGTACCACAAAAAAAACAAAACAAACAACAACAAAAAAAGAAAAAAGGTTTGGGGGTATAGCTTGGAGGTAAAATGCCCCTGGAGCTCAATCCCCAGTAACACACACACACACACACACACACACACACACACACACCTTTCCCATTCCTCACACTCTGTCACTCCGTGATCCCTCTTCCTCCCAGACAGTGATGCGGGTCCCGGGTGGGTTCCGGTCCACATTTCTCAGCTCCTGTCCCACCCCTGGGCCGGCTTCCTTCCTCCTCTCTGCTCCTCCTCCCTGTTGACTATGAGTAACAGGGAGTAACTGGATCTGCCCCGGCCATGCTGGCAGGAGGGTGGGGGTGGAGGTAGTGATGGTGATGGCGCCCGTGTCGTGGTGGTGGAGGAGATGTGGGTGGCGGTGTTGAGGTGAAGGTGCTGGCAGTGTTTATGTGGATGATGGAGCTGTTGATGGTGGTAGTAGCAACACTGATGATGGCAGCAGTGGTGATGTGTTGGTTGTGGTGGTGTTGGTTGGTAAGGATGATGGTGTTGGTGTTGGTAGTGATGATGGTGATGGTGTTGTTTGTAGTGGTGATGTGTTGGTGAGGGTAATGATGGTGTTGTTGGTGATGGTGATAGGGTTGGTTGTGGTGTTGATGGTGTTGATGGCATGCTGGTGGTGATGGTGTTGACATTGGTGTGGTGGTGATGTTGTTGAGGGTGATAAGGGTATTGGTGGTACTGTTGATGGTGGTGTTGGTGTTGGTATTGGTTATAGTAGTGATGGTGTTGGTGAGGGTGATGGTGGTGGTGGTGTGGTTGTAATAGTGTTGGCTGTGGTGGGGATGGTCTTGATGGCATGACAATGGTGATGATGGTCGTGATGGTATTGGCATTGACTATGAGTGATGTTGGTGAGGGTGATAATGGTGTTGGTGTTGGTGTTGGTGGTGTTGATGGTGGTGTTGATGAGGGTGATGATGGTGTTGGTGTTGGTGTTGGTGGTGTTGATGGTGGTGTTGATGAGGGTGATGATGGTGTTGGTGGTGGTGGTGTTGATGGTGGTGTTGATGAGGGTGATGATGGTGTTGGTGTTGGTGGTGTTGATGGTGGTGTTGATGAGGGTGATGATGGTGTTGGTGCTGCTGCTGGTGGTGATGTTGCTGAGGATGATAATGGTGTTGATGGTAGTGGTGGGAATGATAGTGGTGATGGTGTGGGCACTGGTCACGGTGGTGATGGTGTTGGTGAGGGTGATGATGGTGTTGGTGTTGGTGGTAATGTTGGTGAGGGCGATAATGGTATTGATAACGGTGTTGGTGGTGATGGTGGTGATGGTGGGCACTGATTGTGATGGTGATGGTGTTGATGAGGGTGATGACGGTGTTTTGTTGTTGGTGGTAGTAGTGATGTTGGTGAGGGTGATAATGGTGTTTGATGGTGGTGTTGAGGGTGATGACGGTGTTGGTGCGGGTGGTGGTGGTGATGTTGTTGAGGATGATAATGGTGTTGATAGTGGTAGTGGTGGTAATGATAGTGGTGATGGCGTGGGTACTGATCATGGTGGTGATGGTGTTGGTGGTGGTGATGGTGGTGATAGTGTGGGCACTGATTGTGATAGTGATGGTGTTGGTGGTGATGTTGGTGAGGGCAATAATGGTGTTGATAGTGGTGTTGGTGGTGATGGTGGTGATGGTGGGTACTGATTGTGATGGTGATGGTGTTGATGAGGGTGATGACGGTGTTCTTGGTGGTGTTGGTAGTAGTGTTGATGAGGGTGATGATGGTGTTGTTGGTGGTGTTGGTGGTGTTGGTGAGGGTGATAATGGTGTTGATGATGGTGTTGATGAGGGTGATGACGGTGTTCTTGGTGTTGTTGGTAGTGGTGTTGGTGAGGGTGATAAGGGTGTTGATGGTGGTGTTGATGAGGGTGATGACGGTGTTCTTGGGGGTGTTGGTAGTGGTATTGGTGGCATGGCAGTGGTGAAGGTGGTGTTGGTATTGATGGTGGTAATGAAGATGTAAACGCTGGTCCTTTCCTGTGTGGTGTGAGGCCTTCAATACACCTCTGATTTAGGGACCAAAGGCCAAGGCCACTTCTTCCGTCCTTTCTTGTACCAGCAGGATGCAGATCTGGGTGGCTAAGGAATTGATCCAGGTTCTGGCAGGAGGGGAAGACCCTGGGATGGAGGGGATGACGTCTGGAGGCCAAAGCTCGGTCCTCCTAGCCCCTCTTCCTCCCTCTTCTCTAGAGAGAGTGGACAGCCTGACAGGGAGCCAGGAGACGGCTCCCTACTCCCTACTCCCTGAGTGACTGTGACAAATCCCTTTGCCTCTCTGTGCCTTAGTTTCCCCACTTGCATAATGAGGGTGCGGTTGAAGAGCTGAGGTGCGAGGATTGCTTCTGGGGTCGGCAGCCTTGCCCGGCACTGCCACAGCTCGCCCAGTGGCCCTTACACTGTGTGCAGCTCTGTCACTGGGGACCATGCGGGAGAGTGAATGTTAGGTGCAGCTGGTCCCTTTAGAGCTGTGTGTGTGTGTGTGTGTGTGTGTGTGTGTGTCCACGTCTACCTTCAAACCCAGATCACAAATCCGACCACTTCACCTCTCTCCCACCCTGACCTCTGCCTGACTGTCGTCCTCTCCCGGGGTGCCGGGCGGCTCCTCAGCAGTCTCCCTGCTTCTGCTCCTGCCCCTTTCTGGTCTGTCAACCACGCGGCGTCCACAGAGCGCTCTAAAGCTCAAGCCAGACTCTGGGCTTCCCTGCTGGCAATGGCTTCCCTGTCCTCAGAGTAACGGTGGAGTCCTCGCGGGGCCCACAGGCCCTGCCTCTCTCCCTGGCCTCCCCTCCTCCTCCTCCTCTCCCCTCTGTTCCACCCTCTGGCCTCCTCGGTCCTGCCCCAGGGCCTTTGCACAGGCTGCTTCCTCTGCCTGAAGCCACATCTGTGTGGCTGGTTCCCCTGCTTCCTTTAGGTCTCTGCTCTGTCATTCCCCTCTTGATGACAGCTTCCCAAGCCTCCCTGTCCCCTCCCTGTCCCCCCTCCATGCCCTATTTCACTCCACAGCCTTTTGTCGCAATCTGGCAGGATCTGTATTTTGTTAAATCATCTTGTCTATCTTCCTCCCCCATAGAGGAGAGTTGGCTGTTTTATTCTCTGCTGTGCCCTCAGGACCCGGGTCAGAGCTTGGCACACAGTAGGTGCTCAATAAATGCTCGTGGCATGAACTTCGGTGTGTGTTGGTACCATGTTGCCGTTGAGCACCAGCGCTGCTGAACAGGTTCGAGGGCACACAGTGCCGTGTCCAGCACTTGGCAGTGGGGGGCGGTGGAGAGGGGCTGGGACCTGGAGCCGGTGTCCCAGGGCAAGGCCTGGTGCGGCCACTTAGGGGCGGTGACGTTGGGCCAGTTACTGTCTCGCCCTCAGCCTCGCTTTCCTCAGGTGTAGATGGGATGAGAATGACCCGTTCCGCAGAGCCATGTCCCAGGCTACAGGATCGTGTGTCTCTGTCAGCTCTGGACGCTATAACAAAATACTGCAGACCGGGTAACTTATAAACAACAGAATTGATTCCTCACAGTTCTGGGGGCTGAAATCTAGACCTGGGGTGCCCGCGTGCTGGGCCCCTGTCAGGGGTCCTCGTCCTCGATGCAGGCTGCTGCAGCCTTCTTGCTGTGTCCTCACATGGTGGGAAGAGGTGAGGGAGCTCTCTGAGTCCCTTTTATTTTTTATTTTTATTTTTGTGTTGTACTGGGGATTGAACCCAGGGGCAACTCCACCACTGGGATATACCCCCAGCCTTTATTTTTATTAATTCATTTCATTTTTTTCTCTGTGTGTGTGTGTGTGTGTGTGTGTGTGTGTGTGTGTGGTGGTACTGGGGATTGAACTCAGAGGCATTCTACCTCCGAGCTATACCCTTTTTTATTTTTTTGTTTTGAAACAGGGTCTCACTAGGTTGCTGAGAGTCTTCTAAGTAGCTGAGGTTGGTCTTGACCCTGCGATATTCTCATCTCGGCCTCCCAAGTACTGGCATTACAGGCATGTATCACCGTGCCTGGCTTATTTTTTTTATTTTTGAGACAGGGTCTCACCAAGTCGCTGAGGCTGGCCTCAAACTATGATCCTTCTATCTCAGCCTCCTACATACTGGAATTACAGGAATACGCCACCATTCCTGGCTCGGGGTCCCTTTTATAAGAGCATAAATCTTCTTCCCTAGGCATCCACCCTGCTGACTCAATCACCTCCAAAGGCCCTGCTTGCTGGCACCGTCGTATTGGGGGGGTTAGGATCTCAACATATGAATTTAGGGGGGACACAAACATTCAGCCCATTGCATGGTGACTATTACTATCGTGAATCCCAAGAATGCAGACATCCACGAGTTAAAGCGGGAAGGCAGGGATGGAGCTGGCCTTGGCTTGGGCTTGGGAACCTGGTCAAAGCCACCTTGTGTCAGACCTGGGCCTCCAGGCTCCTCGGAGCCTCCTGGCCTAGAGGGAAGGCACGGCCCCCTGAGGGCCGCTCTAGCCACCTGCCCAGGGAATGAAGGAGCCGCCATGCTGGAGGAGGAGCTCCATGCTGGAGACCCGAGGACCTGGGCAGCTCCGCGCTGGGCCCTGGGATCCTGAGACCCGGGCCCCTTGCTCCTCTCCAGGCCTCAGTCTCCCCAGCTGGGAAGTGAGCCGTCAGACCAGGCCCTCTCTGACAGCTCTCCTTCTGTGTCCAACCCTGGAGGAGCTCGGCCCTCGCCGCCTGCCTGGCCCCGGCCCACCTCACGGCCCACCTCACGGCCCGCACCCTGTCCCTACCTCCGCGGCCCGCTCTCAGGGCGCCCGGTGCATGTGCGGCCAGGCGGGGTGAGTACAATTCCACAGTGCTGGGACCCAGCTGCTGCCCCCTGGTCCCCCACGAGACCCCCCAAATCAGCGCCCTGCCCGCTGAACTGTGGAAGTCGGCCTTAGCATGGAAACCAAATGAGGAATTTGAGAAAAACAGTCCACTTGTGAAATTCCGTGACCCTCTTTCCTTGGGCAATCAACGAAGCTCCGCGCTCCCTGACTCCGGGCCTCAGTTTCCCATCCATGAAAGGCAAGTGGTCCCTCACTTGGGTACAGATTTTCCTGATGGTTCTGATGACAAGGCTCATGTGAGGCCAGGGGACTGGGGTGTCCCCATGGCCCCAGCTGGTTCTCAGGGTCATGGTGTGGCCCAGGGCCTTCTGGAAAGCCAGTCTGGGGCCCCCACGTGCACTCCCTGAAGGGCAGTTCCAGAAGCCGACAGCAGATGGCGCTGTTAACCCCATTCCTGAGCCTCCCCAGGCCCTGGAAGTGCTCCGGGCTGGGACGCGTGTGCGCAGGACAGAGACACAAGGAGGTGCAAGCACCCTGCCTGGCTGTGTTCACTTGTCGCACATGTGCCGACGTGCCAGCTCTGGGTGTGGGCGTGGCCAGGCTGGGGGTGTGAGTGTGAGAGTAAGGTTAAAAGCAGGGCCAGGTGTGTGTGGGTTCCTGCGAGTGTGTTGATGCACGGTGCTTGTGTGTGTTTGCAATGTGTGCATGTGAGAGCTGGGTGTGCACACGTGTGTAGGTAGGCTGTGTGTCTGCACACCAGTGCGTGTCCCTTTAGGCAGGCTCAGTGGTGTGTGGGAGGTTGTGTGTCTACGGCTGCCCGCACGTGTGTGTGTGTGTGTGTGTGTGTGTGCGTGTGTACATGCATGTTTGGATGCTTGTGTATTTGTGTGGTGGTCACACTCACAGCAACTCTTGGCTGGGCTGATGGTCAAGAAGCAGAGAACAGCAAGTGGACTGTAGAATAGGAGAGTGTGACAGGCCAGCTAGAACCTCCTGCTGACTTCTTAGTTAGGACAATGGGGCCCATCGAGGCAGGTGGACCTGGTGCCCGGAGACCCCGGCCAGACCAGAGAGGGGCAGCCCTGTTACAGTTATTGAGGGTTGAGTAAGCCCATTCTCTGGGCCAGACTCACCTAACTTCCCCCAGTGTCCCCATTGTTCAGATGAGGAAACTGAGGATCAGAGAGGCAGAGGAACTTGCCAGAGGTCACACAGCAAGCCATGGTGGTGCTGGGTCTTGAATGAGTTCTGTTCTGAGCCCCATCCCCAAATTGCCTCTCCGCCAGCGGCCCTGGGCAGAGGGGTGGTGCAGGGGGCCGGCAGGTGTGGGGTGAGGGTGCCATGACCTCCAAGGTGTCAGGGCCAGCACAGGCCCCCTCCCTCCTTCCCATCCACCAGCCCCCTCCGGCACCCCCTGCTGTGCCCCGGGAGCAGCACTTGGAGTCTCCCAGCGTGCCTTGCCTCCTCTGATTTGCATGTTTAGACTGTATCTGCAATGCATCTCGAAGCATCTTGCCTCCCGCGCCGCCGGCCTCCCTCCCTCCCGCCCTGCGGCCTGCGCCCCAGGAGCTGAGCTAGCTGCCTGCGCAGGAGCCCAGAGAGATGCATCCAGCGCCTCCCCACCGCCGCGCCTCCCGAGATGCCCAGCTCCGGTCCCTCCCGTGGCCCCAGCCCTGCCAGGGCACCTGCTCCGTCTGGGGGTGCTGGGCTTCTTTTCATCCCCCCGGTCTCTGCCTGCACCTGTGGGCCTGTGCTCACTCGGAGGCTGCTGGGCGACGCTTTCAGAACTCAGGCTGACATTTCAGGGTCCGTGTGTCTGTGCCAGGCAGGCGCCAGCCCGAGCAATCGATTCTCCCTGCATAATCGCTGAGCACCGTCTATAACATTTCATCAGCCCCGTCGCCCTGCAAGCCGCTTCCTCTGGGCCTCACGCTGGGTTGCCCGTGCCCGTCTCCGAGGACTGGGTGCTCTATTTCCAAGTCCCAGAGAGAATGGCCCGTCTCCCCGCTGCTGCCCTCCTTCCGCTCCGCGGGAGGCTCCCAGGGCTGCCTCGGCTTCCGGTCACCTTTAAATCCCGGTGTCATCTTGCACCAGACACATTATGTTCTCTCTAGTTCCTCTAAGAGGCGCCACCTTTCCCACCCAGGGCCTTTGTACTTGCCGTGTCCACCGCCAGAATTCCCCAGGAGCCCCAGCATATTCTCCTTGCCTGGGTCACTGCCACATAGCCTTCAGGTCTCAGCTACACTGCTGCTCCCTCCAGGAAGTCTTCCTGGAGTTGCCAGGCTAGGGCAGGCTGTCTTATTCCACTTGTTTTTACAATCGGCCCATCTCTTCGGTACTCTGTCCCTCCCAGAATGATGTATTTGACATCTGTCCCCTTTACTTGAGTAGGCTCTGTCTCTGTTTCGCTTGCTTCTGCACCAGCACACAGTGGTGCTCAATATGTGCTTACTGAATTGAATGAATTACTGAATGATTGCTTACTAAGTATTGCCATTCGAATAAAGGTTCCGCCACGTGGCCATGAAAATGTCACTCCCCGCTATTGTGAGAACACCGAAAGGTCCTCTCAGCCACGCCTTGTGCAACCAGGGCTGCATGGCGGGGAGGAGCGGTCCGTGGCCACCGTCGGCTGGTGTGGAGTGCGGGTGGCTGGCGGGGCCGGCGGAGGTGGCCCGGTGAGGTTCACGGTGGCGGCTGTGTGTGGGGGTGGATTTTGAGGTTGGTGGGCCACTTGCCTGGCAGCAAGAACAATGGTGATTTTGCAATGGCTTGGGGGTGGCGGTAGAAAGCGTGTTTAAAGCCGGGCGTGGTGGCGCACGCTTGTAATCCCAGTACTTGGGAGGCTGAGACGGGAGGATCCGAGTTCGCGGCCAGCCTCAGCTACTTAGTGAGGCCCTCCGCAACTTAGTGAGACCCGGTTTCAAAATAAAGAATAAAAAATAGGGCCGGGGGTGTAGCCCGGAGGTAGAATGCCCCTGGGTTCAATCCCCGGTACCGCAAAAAAAAAGTGGGTGTTTAAAGGCACGTGGTGTTGGGCTCAGGGCTGCTCCCATCACCAACGGCGATCAACACTACCGCATGTCCAGGGTGCAGACGGTGACAACGTTCCTTGCTGCCTGTCCCGCGTGGGTGGCTGACTGTGGCCAAGTGCTGGTGGCACCGTTGACGACCGTGGTGGTGACAGAAGAGCTTAGGACTTGTGGATTCTATCTGGCAATTAAACCACCAATGTATGTTTTGTGCCTGCAAATTTGGGGAAAAACATAAGTAAAACCCTTGATTTGTAGGAATCACAAAGAAAATAGAAAATTCACACACACATGTACACGCAGAGAAAAAAGCAAGGTGTGGCTGGGAGGGGAAGCAAGTTTGGAGGCTCGGGAAGGTGAGGGCCCGGCCGGCATCCTGGGCAGAGCGGGCGCAGGTACGGAGCCTCAGGAGGCTCAGGGAAGAGCAAGACGTGGGAGCCGGGCAGGGGCTGGGGGTGACCCTACAGAAAAAGGAGCCCTGGGTCCAGCTCCGCCCTGACCCTCTGTGCGGCCCTGGGCTGGCTCCTTCAGGGCGCCCCTGGCTCCCCACGACTCTGAGGCCCTTGAGTTCTCGCCTGTCTTCCAGGTGCACACACAGAGTGCCTTCAGAGTGTCACTTTAGGAAGCAGGCGCCACCTTGCAGGAGGCTGACGAGTGTCACAGCAGAGTTAAGATCCACCTCTGAGCCGGAGCATCCCTCCCTTCTTCTCATTTGCATATGTAAAATGTATCTCCAGATGCATCTTGGGCCGCCAGCCTCCCTGCCTCCGCCACCACCCGCATCTCTCAGAGCTCAGCTGTCTGCAAGGCGCACCCATTGCCCGCCCTCCCCACCACAGCCTCCCACTCTGGTGTTACTGTGCAAGGTGGGAGTCTAGAACAGAGAGGGCTGCTCCTTGCCCAATGCCACACAGCCAGGGGAGGCAGAGCAGTGGCTCAAGGAGCGTGGGTAAAAGCCATGGGCTCTCCCTTCCCTGGGTGGACCACAAGGGTGGGGAGCAAGTGAGGGCAGGAGAAACGGGGACGAAAGGAACTAACCCTTAGCTCGTGGACACGTGGTATAATTAAGTCCCTGGACTTTGCAGCCAGGAGGATCTGGGTTTGAATCCCAGCTCTGCCACATTCTAGCTGTGCGACCTTGGGCAGCCACTGAACCTCTCTGGGCCTCAGTTTCCTTGTCTGTAAAAGGGAGTTGATAATAAGAGGACACTGTTACCTCCAAGGGTCCTTGCGAGTGAGGGTTGAGCTAGTACATATCCCGGGGACGGGTCGCTTGGTGGCAAGGGGACCCGTTATTTGTGCCCTGCACTTTGTAGAGCTGATTGATACCCCTGATCTGATCTCCCCTGAAGTAGAAATCGCCCCGCGTTGCAGGTGAAGGAACCGAGCGGTTGGAAGCTCGTCGGGCCGGGACCTGTGCCGGGCCTGTGCCGGGCCTGGCGGGCGCCCCGCGGCTGAGGGCCTTGGCAGGGACGGGGAGGGGTCTGGAGGGCTGTCGGGGCCGGGTGGGGGGCTGCCGAAGCAGCCAGGCTGACATACGGCCCTCAAGAATGTGCGCCGCTTCCTCCCAGGCCCCTGGGAGCCTGGTAATCCTGGATGTGGGGAGACAGCTGGACCTGCCCCCTCCTCTGCTTTTCCTGCGGGGCGGGGGCTGCAGGCAATTAACCCTGCCGGGGCCGGAGCCGGGCGGCGGGAGGGGAGAGCAGTGCAGACAGGCGGCTCGAAGCGCGGGGACTGGCGAGGTCTGTAGTGGGCAGACGGGGCGAGCCCAGCCCCGGTCCCCAGGTGTGGCCAGCTGGGCTCCCTGGGGGGCACCGGGGACGGGGCTTCTGAGCAAGACAAAGGAGGCTAAGAGGACAGCACGAAACAGGTCACAGTTGCAAGGGTCATCAGGGGTCATTTAGCTCCATCCCTTTGCTTTATAGACAGGGAAACTGAGGCCCGGAGTGGGGCAGCCACCTGTTCAAGGTCACACAAGCACCGGTGACGCAGTTAGGAGTGGACTCAGAGCTCCCTCTGGCTCCAAAGCTAGATCTTCTCTACCACCCACACCGCGATCGCCCTCCACCGGCCGCGGGGACGGAGGGTAAGCGATGACGCAGACTCCTTGGTTCCGCTCACACCACGGGCGCCTCCCCACAACCCTGATGTAGGAACGATCGTGCTGCCTCCGTGGATTTTTGCTTGTTCATAGTTTCCTGAGTCTGTATTTTATAGTGTTTTATGGCTCACCGGGCCCTTCACACCCATGCCAGCGGGCGCTCTTACTCCCATTTCACGGATGTGGACACTGAGCCCCAGAAAAGTACGCCAGTTGCTTAACCACACAGGAAGTAATAACACAGCCCAGCTTTATATAGACACTTTTGGAACTCCAGCTCCACCCCACGACCTCTCCCGCAGGCCCAGAGCACATTGAGGGCACCCCCGCACACCTCAGACCTCGGCTCCTTCTCCCCTGGCGCCATCTTGGAACCGGCTGCCATCTCTCGCCTGGACCCTGCAGCCTCCTCGCTGGTCTCGGCCACCATTCTGCAGGAAGCAGCCAGGGACAGTCTCCCGTAGTGGGAGTCGGATCTCGCCCCTCACCTCCTCGCAGCTCTTCGGCTGCTCCTACACTCTTAGAAGAAACTCCGGGCCAGGCGTGGTGGAGCACGCTTGTAATCCAGTACTTGGGAGGCTGAGACCAGAGGATCCGGGTTCACGGCCAGCCTCAGCTACTTAGTGAGGCCTCCGCAGCTTAGTGAGACCCGGTTTCAAAATAAAGAATAAAAAATAGGGCTGTGGGTGTAGCTTGGAGGTAGAACACCCTGGGTTCAATCCCCAGTACCGCAAAAAAAAAAAAAAAAAAAAGAAGAAGAAACTCTGGGCTTCCTGGCCAACCTTCCTTGACCCGGGCCTGCTCCCACAGCTCTGATCTCATTTCCCAGGGCTTCCCCTGCCATTCCTGTTGCGTCCGGCACAAAGGTCCTCCTTCCTTTTCCTTGAATCCATCCATCTTGTTCCTACCCCAGGACCTTTGCACATGTGCCTCCCCTTTCTGCTTGGAAGCAGCCAAGTGCTTTGCCTCACATCTATGCATGGCTGTCTTCCTGTCAATTCATCCCTGCCTCAGCCGACCACCCTGACTCCTGTTGACCTCCAACCGCATCACTGGGCTTCACTTTCTTCGTAGTTCTTACGGGCATCTGAAATTATCTTGCTTATTTCTTTTGTTCCTGAGTTTATGATCTGTCTCTCCAGCATAATATGGAGAGACTCTGATGGCAAGGACTTTATCTATTCTGTTTGCTATTGTAACCCCAATTCCCACCAGCACACAGTAGGTACTCAATAGTTTAGTGGATAACTGACTGACCATATGACCAAGACCGTGGGCTCAAAGGGAATCTACTTCCTTCCTATCTGCTTAACCAACTCTCTGACTACAATCCCTTCTCCCCTTGGTGCTGTTGGTGACCAAAGGACACTTTGGGCCAAGCCCTTGGTGCACCGAGACTCATACTTCTTTTTTTTTTTTTTTGCGGTACCGGGGATTGAACCTGGGGGTGTTCTACCTCTGCGCTACACCCCGGCCCTATTTTTTTATACTTTATTTTGAAACCATGTCTCACGAAGTTGCGGAGGGCCTCACTAGGTAGAGAGAGAGAGACAGGGAGAGAGAGAGAGAGAGAGAGAGAGAGA
>PVJS01027244.1:0-16449 GCA_004027185.1 Glis glis | reverse complement strand
AGCTTTCAGTTACTGTGACAAAATACCTGAGATAAACAAAGGAGGAAAGTTTATTTTGGCATATGGTTTCACAGGGTGTAATATCATGATGAAGAGCGCAGAGCAGAGGAGATCTGTACATCTCATGGTAGCCAGGAAGCAAAAGGAGAGAGAAAGAGAGAGAGAAAGGGCTGGTCCCAATATCCCTTTAAGGGCATGTCTCAATGACCTAACTTGCTTCCACTGGCGCCCATCTACTATAAGTTTCACCGTGTTCCAGCAGCACCACAGACTGATGACGAAGCCTTTAACACATGAGCCTGTGGGGGGATATTTAAGATCTAAACCATAATATTCCCCCTTCACCCCCAAAGACTCATATCTATCTTGTAATGCAAAATGCATTAATTCATCTCCAAGAGTTCCCAAAGTCTCAACAGTTCCAGCATTACTCAAGAATCCAAGTCCATTGTTTTCTCTGAGACTCAAGGCAAACTTGAGCACCTGTTTAAAAAAAAAAAAAGTGCTGGGCGTGGTGGAGCATGCTTGTAATCCCAGTACTGGGGAGGATGAGACCGGAAGATCGCAGGTTCGGGGCCAGCCTCAGCTACTTAGTGAGGCCCTCTGCAACTTAGTGAGACCCTGTTTCAAAATAAAGAATAAAAAAATAGGGCTGGAGGTATAGCTTGGAGGTAGAATGCCCTTGGGTTCCATCCTCAGTACCACAAAAACAGTTACATATTTCTAAGACACAATGGCACAGGGTAAACATTCCTATTATAAAAGGGGGAATAGGAAAATAGGCAAGAGGAGTTTGACCAAAGCAAGACCAAAACCCAGCAGGGCAAACATTAACTCCTGTAGCTCCATGTCTGGTATCCAGGCTCATGGTGGCAGACATGAGCCCCCAAGGCCTGGAGCAGCCCCAACACTGTGGCCTTCCTGGCTGCAGCCCACAAGGCCATTGTCCTGGGCTGGGGCTGCCAGCTGCCTCCAGCTTTCCTCTACCAGCATTTCATGTTCCTGGCATCTCTAACTTCCAAGGATCTCCCTGGCTGGCTTGGTCTCACTCTCACAGCCTCACACAATGCCCTGCCAGGGGCTGCTTGCAAAGACTCTGCTGTTGTCCCATCCTGTCTGGCCTACCAGGCTTTCCTATGACATCTGGGTGAAGCCTCTGCGACCCCGCGTGCATTGGAACTACCACAAAACCAGCACAACGTGGACAGTGTGAGGGTCTGCTGCCCGTACAAGCTGTGCCACTGGGCCCATTCGAACCTAGGCTGCGGAAGCCTCTGAGTGCCTTGCCAGCTAAACAGAAAGGAATGATTCCTGGGGAAACGGTTCCCTACTTGGTCCTGTGCCAGCATGGTGCCCTAGGGCTCTCCTCTCAAACAAAAACCTTTTTGCCTATAATGCATGAGGTCTTGCTGACACATGCGATGACCTCAGGACTTCTTTCCTATTGCTGTCAAGTATGTGGTATGTGTGTGTTGCTGGTGATTTACCCCGGGGGCATTCTACCTCCAGCCCTATTTTATTTTTTATTTGGAAGCAGGGTTTTGCTAAGATGCTGACAGCCTTGATATATTACCGAGGCTGACTTCAAACCTGCGATTCTCTTGTCTCAGCCCCCCAAGTAATGGGATTACAGGCGCAGTTGTGTGCATCCACACCGGGTTACATGGCTTCTTTTTAATGGTAATAATCTATTTAGTGACTGTTCACTCCTTAGCCACAACTTTCCATGTGATTCCTTTGTGGCCAAACTGCAAACTTTCCAAATCTTTATCCTCTGCTTTTTGCTCACAATTCTCACTGTAAATCTGGGGAAGAGAAGCCAGTAATACCCATACCACAGCCTGAATGCCATGATGTCTTGAAATTTTCTCTACCAGATTAATTAGTACATCACCTTTACACTCAGCCTTCCACAAAGTCTCAGGGCATACCTAAAATGCAGACAAGTTCTTTGCTAGAACATAGCATGTATGGCCTCTAGTTCCCAATAAAGTTCTCATTTCCCTCTGAAACCTCATGAGCACAACTTGTACTGTCTGCATTCCTATCAGCATTCTGGTCTTCTGAGCTCCCACAAGAATCGGCATTGAGCTCCACTTGCAGCATCCTAGGCTTTCTCTAGCCTGACTCCCCAAACTTTTCCAATCTCCCCCTGTGAACCAAATCCAAAGGCTTCTGAACCACATCATCAGGTATAGTCATAACAACCTCAATTCCCAGTACTAATTTTCTGTCTTATCTTTCCATTGCTGTGACCAAATACCTGAGACAAACAACTTAAAAGGAGGGAACATTTATTTTGACTCATGATTTCAGAGGTTTCAGTCCATGGTCGCTTGGTCCTGACACTTCAGTCCTGGGGAAGGGCAAAACATCATGGCAGGGAGCACGTTGGTAGAGGAGATCTGTTCACCTCATGGTAGCCAAGAAGCAAAAGGCAAGGGAGAGGAGGGGCCGGTGTTCCAATATATCCTACAAGGGCATGCCCCTAATTACCTAACTTCCTTTCATTAGGCCTCGCCTACTAGAACTTTCAACACATCCCCAATAGTTAGCCACAGGCTGTCAATTAAAACTTCAAGCCTTTGGAAAACATTTAAGTTTCAAACCACAATATAACTCATCAAGTTCAGCTAGATTCTTATGGAGATACTTCTAAGATTTCACCATCAAATAAAAGGGAAAGTTGGGTGTGGTGGTGCATGCCTGTAATCCCAGATCTTCCTGTTTTAGTCTCCCAAGACTGGGATTATAGGCATGTGCCACCACACCCAACTACTTTTTAAATGAAAATTTTGTTTATCCCTTGTATAATTTTGGGGGGGCTCTTCTTTACAGATTAAAAGTTAAATCAGGTGTATGAGTTTTCCCTTCAAAAAAGAATACACTTCTAATTGGTAAAATATTTCCTCTGACTGAATTTGTTAGCCTAAGGAATTTTTTTTTTTTTCGGTACTGGGGATTGAACCCAGGGGCATTCTACCTCTGAGCTACACTCCCAGCCCTATATTTTTTTATTCTTTATTTTGAAGCAGGGTCTCACTGAGTTGCGGAGGGCCTCACTAAGTAGCTGAGGCTGGCCGCGACCCCGGATCCTCTGGTCTCAACCTCCCAAGTACTGGGATTACAAGCATGCGCCACCACACCCGACTCTAAGGAAAATTTTAAATTAAATATATTTAACTTTCAATTTTAAAAGATACTTTCAAGTTTGTGATCCCCACTGATAAAAAGATTACTCTCCCTGTGATAATGAAACTGCTTGTTTTTTTCTTTTCTGTCATAAAAATGTGCCAGAGTACAACAGTTTGTATGATATCTAGTGGTGTTTCAAAACTTCTATCAACTGGTCAACCAAATAGAAAAGTTTGTTCAGGTTGGGTGTGGTGACGCATGCTTGTAATCCCAGTACTTGGCAGGGTGAGACAGGAGGATCACAAGTATTAAGCCAACCTCAGTATCTTAGTAAGGCTCTCTAACTTACCCAGTTTCCAAATAAAAAATAAAATAGGTCTGAGGGTGTAGCCTGGAGGTAAGCGGCTCCGGGTTCCATCTCCAGTACCACCAAAAGAAAAAAAGAAACAAGTTTGTTCAGAGTTGGTTTTTTTGTTTGTTTTTAGTACTGGGGATTGAATCCAGTGGGGCTCTACTACTGAGCTACTTCCCAGCCCCTTTTATTTTTTATCTTGAGACAAGGTCTTACTAAATTGTTGAGGCTGGCCTCAAACTCATGGTCCTCCTGCCTCAGCCTCCCTGAGTTATTGGGATTACAGGTGTGCCCCACCACTACAGGCTGTTCAAAAATTTTAAAGGGGTTATTTTATTCAAAGAGTGTAAAAACAGTTTGTGGTAAGGTGGGAGATAGACCATTTCTCTGCATAGAATTTCTGTTGGTAAAGTAATATCTGATGCTTTTCTTTCTCCCTGAAACCTACATTCATTGAAAAATATGATTCCTTTCTCCCACAGTGGTACACTCAATTTCTTATTACTTTAAACCTTTCAATACAAATCTGTCTATCGTTCAATTTAATTTTCAAAATACTTGGACCCTTTTGTCATTGCGATGACTTTTTTTAAACAGGGAAGAAATTGGTGAAGCGTGTGACTGTTTTATTTATGTGCATGATCAAAGAGGAAACGTCGGCTATATGTGATATCCCGCCACTGAGCTGGACTGTTTGTACGTAAAATGAAAACAGTAAAGCGACAGCAGAAGACCTACCCAGGCTCCATCCACTTGCTCCTCCGCAGTGGGCGGGGCCGCCTCGGTCCTCCAGCGAGGCGGGAGCCGGCGCCATCGAGTCGCGGTCCTCCCGGCGTCCTAGAGAGGACCCGGAAGCGCGCCGGCGACCGGAGCGGCCGTCCCGGAGAGCGGAGACCCGCGCTCCCGAGCCTTTGGCTGCTTCTGCAGGCTGTTGATGGGGTGAGTGGTTGATTGGGTTGGGGGGAGCCGAACTCCGGGGCTTGGGAGTGGCCGGTTCAAAGGCGGCTGCCGAGAAGCCTTCCCTGATGGAGGAGCTGTGAAAACTCGAAGCGGGGTGCATGGCTGCAGGGATCAGTCCTGGGGCGTGTGAGACGGGGTTGAAGCTGAGGACCTAGTTAACCCGCACAGCCTTCGGCCGCATACTTTTCTTTCATGGAGCCCAATTCAAATAGGTGTTTAAGCCTGGCGTGGTGGTGCACGCCTGTAACCCCAGTACTTGGGAGGTTGAGACCGGAGGATCGCAGGTTCGAGGCCAGCCTCAGCAACTTGCGAGACCCTGTTTCAAAATAAAACATAAAATGGGACTGGAGGTGTAGCTCACAGGTAGAATGCCCCCTGGGTTCAACCCCCAGTGCCACAAGAAAAAAAATATTAAAGGTAGGCCTCACTGAGAAGATAATATGCAATTAGAGAAGAGGGGTGTAAAGCAAGAAAGGAATTTATTATTCAGCGTGGCCACGCTGGGACGACACACGAGGACCAGCATCCTAAGCCCTGTTTCTTGGGTTCTGACAAGACCTTTAGGATTATATTGAGGAAAGACAAAAAACAGGGAGCATGAAATCTTGGTCAAACTGTGGTCTGGTTGATCATTCTCTTAGGTCTGGTTCTGTGAGGTCCCGCTGGCTCCAGGGGAATAGTTTTTGCTTCAGGGGGCAACTTGGTTTCCATTTTGAGATGATTGCTCCTACCTACCGTGGAAGAGGCAGCCTCAGTTCCCATCATGGAGTGATCTGCCTGCAAGACTCACTGTTCCTAGAATCTTGAAAAATATTATAATTATTTTCATCTTGGTGTCTTTAGCCCTGAAAGGGGACGAGAGAGGTTGGGTAAATTTTAGGGTCAATCAACTCATATATTACCAGTTTTTAGACAGACCCTCCTTAAATGATTAGCATGTCTACATGCATAGTAGAGTTGTACAGAAATTTGACCCAAAGTTTAAGGCAGCCAAGGAGGCAGCTGCAGACCCAAGTAAAGAGTCAGTGCTTTTAGCAAAAGCATCCTGTAAGTCCCTGTTACAACTACTTTACTTGAGAACAGGGATTCACGCAGCAAGGAAACAGCAAAGGCCATGGACAGGAAGCACTCTGCAGACAGTTGGGGCCGTCATGCTATGAAGAAACCATGGGACCTTGAGAAGCTTCAAGCCGATTCTGAGAGCTCTGCCAACAGTGGTTGCAGCCTAAGACCCACCCCGCGGAGCAGACCCTGGAGCTGCTGGTGCTAGAGCAGCTCTTGACCATCCTGCCCTAGGAGTTCAGGCCCAAGTGTAGGAGCAGCACCCAGAGAGCAGGGAGGGCCTCGTTGCTGTACTGGAGGATTTGCAGCTGGAACGTGGAGAAATTGGACAGCAGGAGGTAAGGGTCAGATGTGCTCTTTAGCAAGATAGCAGGAATTGAGCCTGTGACCAGCCAGGTGGACATCAGTGCAGCAGAGGGTGAGGAATTGCTAAGCTTCAGTCCAGTTTCTTTCCAGTCTGGGTGTTTATCTCTATAGGTGTTCATCTCCTGGGTGTTCATCTTACCTCCACCTTTCCCGTCTCCTGCTGGGAGGAAACTGAATGCACTCCAGATTCCCCTCCCCTTTCCTTTGTCCTTTGGGGTTTCTCTTTGTTCTAACATTGAAGTGTTTTTCTGAACAATAGTTTCCTAAACCCACATGTACACAATTATCTCTACATGTACCTAGGACCCAGACCAGGCAAAGAAAGAAAAAAATGTTGTATGGAAGAAACAACCCCTCTGAAAGCAGTGCAGGAGCAGCAGGTCCTGCTGGAGCGTGAAGTTTGGAAGCCCGAGGAAGAGAATGGTAAGACCTGGATTGCCATTTTTTGCTGATGAGAGAGGGTTGGCTGTGCCGTTACCTCTGAGGCCCTCCTTGCTCAGAGCCCTTGCTGTTTTGTTTTTGAGTCAGGTTTCTTGAGGTATAGTTTAATCAGTATAATCACTCTTTTTGTTTGTTTTGAAACAGGGCCTCACCAGTTTGCTGAGAGTCTCACTAAGTTGCTGAGGCTGGCCTCAAACCTGTGATCCTCTTGTCTCATCCTCCCGAGTACTGGGATTCCAGGCATATGAAGCCACCACGCCTGGCTTGGTATAAGTCACTCTTTATACCAATGAATTTTCACAAACGTGAGGTAAGTATGGTCATCTAATCAGCACCACAACCAAGACATAAAAGATATTCATCTCTCCAAACATTTTTTTTTTTTTGCAGTACTGGGGATTGAACCTGGGGGCATTCTACCTCTGAGCTACACCACCAGCCCTATTTTTTATTCTTTATTTTGAAACAGGGTCTCACTAAGTTACGGAGGGCCTCACTAAGTAGCTGAGGCTGGCTGTGAAACTGCAATCCTCCTGTCTCAGCATCCCAAGTACTGGGATTACAAGTGTGCACCACCATGCCCGGCTCTCCAAACATTTTAATTGAACAAAACACCAAGGAAAGGTGAATCTGGACTTTTACCTTGCTCTTCTTCCCTTTCCTATAGGTATAAATTTTAAAAGTAACGCTGGTTTCTCACCCACAGCAAAGACTCTCAGCCACATGTTTCATTACTCACTTTTTCTTATCTCCTTCAAATTATTGTAAATGGCGACTATCTTTTTTTTAAATGTCACCTGGATTATTTTTTCTTCTACACAGTTTTCTTTGTTATCAAAAATTTCTTTGTAATTTCTCTTGCTTACATTGTTCTTTCCCTCTTTCTAGCTGGGTTATGTTATTCTTTCTACTTTTATTGATGTTTGAAAAATTCTGTAATAAAAAATCAAAAATAAAAATAAGAGAAAGATGACCACCTTCAGTGACTCCCAGTTCCAACACAGACCTCACATGGCGTGTTCTAGCGGATGCTTACCTCCCAGCCTCATCCTGTCCGCTAGCATCACCAGGGGTTTGGGGGTTTTTTGTTACTGTTTGTTGAGACTTTTAGCACACTTCCTGGGAAATCCCTCAGTCCCAAATTGGGATAATTAGTTACCCTGTGTCCCACCTTGTTACACTGTATATTCCTATCTTGCTGAGCTACATTCCATTTCTGTTTGCTCCTTGCTGTTTCTTTCTTCTGAGCCTCTCTCATCTTATTTGTTTTATCTGGAAGATCTTTTCCTCACTTCTCCTAATTCCTAATCATCCTTTAGAACCTATCTTAGATATCACTTCCTTTACTCCCTGTCCCAAGTCTGGGTTAAGTTTCCCCACTCCTAGAGCTCCAAGACTTCTCATGTCATAGAACTGATCACATTCGATTATACTTTCTGTTTTACTTATCTTTTTCTCTTGCCAGACTGAAAGGGCAGGGGCTTTGTTTGTTTTCCCTAAGTCTTTTATAGCCCCCGGCCTTAAGTAAACACTCAATAAACGTCTGTCGATGAATGGCTGATTTTATTTCTAAAGCTGTTCTGCGCTCACAGTGTTCTTGAGCTATTTGGGATCAGGGTGGGGGAGACAGACATATGGACAAATTACTACAGCACTGAGATGTAAAAGGTCTTCATACAGGAAAGTAGTTCCTGCTGTCCAAGGAGATCGGGAAAAGGCAAAGCATTTTCATGAACATGTTACCCTCAAGGTCTTATATGGTCCAATGTTTTTTATTTATTGATGAGGATTCCGAGCTAGAGGACTTAAATTACTTGCTAAGATTACATGGATAGTCAGGGATAAAATTGGCACCACGCCTACATTTCATTTTCAGTTTAAGTGCCATCCCTTTCTTACTAGCTCAAGGATCCATGATTGAGCTAGCTTTTTTTATTTTACATGTGATCAGTCATTTTCAAGAATACAGTCAGCCGGGCGTGGTGGCACATGCTTGTAATCCCAGTACTTTGGGAGGCGGAGACCGGAGGATCCTGGTTCGCGGCCAACCTCAGCGTGCATGCGCGCGTGAGTGATCTCTCTCTCTCTCTCTCTCTCTCCTCTCTCCTCTCTCTCTCTCTCTCTCTCTCTCTCTCTCTCTCTACCTAGTGAGGCCCTCTGCAACTTTGTGAGACCCGGTTTCAAAAATAAAGCATAGAAAAAAAATAGGGCCGGGGGTGTAGCACGGAGGTAGAACACCCCTGCGTTCAATCCCTGGTACCGCAAAAAAAAAGAATACAGTCATATTCTTTAAGACAGTTGGTTTGCTTGCTAGTTTCTCTGTTTGTGATGTGTATCACATGATAATATTTAAATGAATTAAACCCTCTCCTACCACAAGCTTCCTTCTTTCTCCAAAAGCACTATTCACGATTTCTTGTATATCATTCCACATATATTTCATTTATTTATTTGTGGTACTGGAGATTGAATCCAGGGGCATTCTACCTCTGAACTACAACCCAACCCTATCTTATTTTTTATTTGGAAACATCTATCTTATTTTTTATTTGAGAGCCTTGTTAAGTTGCTGAGGCTGGCTTCTAACCTGCGATCCTCCTATCTCAGCCTCCCAGGTACTGCGATTATAGGCATGCGCCATCACGCCCGGCTCATCACACATATATTTTATACAAACACAAGCAGCCACAGCATTTTTACTTTGTAATGTGGCTTGATTTAATTTTTTTCTCTTACTTGCAGATTCCTTTCCCCAAGCACCAAAAACAGTAATTAGCGATATATATATGTTTAATGTTTCAGGTGAGGAGACAAGGATTGAGAATGGGAAGCTTATTGTAGTGAAAGAATGGGGTCACCAGGGAAAGTATCTGAACCTATAGAGGCTCATCATGAGGACTGTAACTTGGACAGGCAGCAGACCACACCCAAGGAGAAGACTGACTACAAACGCTCTGATTGTTGGGAGGGATTCATCCAGCACTCGGACCTGACTGAACACAAACGTGCACACATGGGAGAAAAGCTCCGTGAATCTGGAGTGTGTCAGAGTCCTGCTCTTCCTGGACATGAGAAAGTCCTCTCTAGAGAGAAAGCTCATCAGTGCCACGACTGTGGGAAAGTCTTTCAGAGGAGCTCACACCTCATCAGGCATCAGAAAACCCATCTTGGCGAGAAGCCTTATGAGTGCAAAGAGTGTGGAAAAGTCTTTAGCCAGAATGCAGGCCTTTTGGAACATCTCAGAATCCATACTGGAGAGAAACCGTATCTGTGTATCCACTGTGGAAAGAACTTCCGGCGCAGCTCTCACCTTAATCGACACCAGAGGATTCACAGTCAGGAGGAACCTTGTAAGTGCAAGGAATGTGGGAAAACCTTCAGCCAGGCCCTGCTCCTCACCCACCATCAGAGAACCCACAGCCACTCCAAAAGCCATCGGTGTAACGAGTGTGGGAAAGCCTTCAGCTTGACCTCGGACCTTATTCGACATCACAGGATTCATACTGGAGAGAAACCTTTCAAGTGTAACATATGCCAGAAAGCCTTCCGACTAAACTCACACCTCAACCAGCACGTAAGAATCCACAATGAAGAAAAACCCTACGAATGTAACGAATGTGGAGAAGCCTTCAGGCAGAAGTCAGGTCTCTTTCAGCATCAGAGACATCACCACAAAGGCAAATTGGCGCCCTGAGGCATTCACTCCTTGTAGAACATCAGCGAGGGTACATTGACCTAAAACAGCACTTTAGGAAAAGCATCAGAGAATTCTTGGGGGCGAGGTTGGAAGCTGTTTGCTTCTATTCCCCTTTGTTTTTCTTGAAATTGATTTTGGACCACAATAATTCCACCCTAGATGGTACTGTGTACTGTGATATCAAAGTTAAACAACATTCTTCACTACAGAATTTCTCAGAGCCTTTAATGTAATAAATGCATGAGTATGTATCTCCAAGTAGTAGCCTCGTAACTAAATGAAGTCTTTGAAATTAGCAAGGAATTGAGTGTCCACAGATTTACAGATTATACAGGACAAGGGTAGGTTGATATTTTTGCAAATGCTATAGCAACAGACTTCCTATAAAATAAAACATGATGTTTGGAAATATACCACTCTCAAAGTACAGGTGAAGTGCAGGTTAACAATGAACATTTTCCCCACTGGCATCACCCCTTCCACCCATTGGTCTTACCTTTGGGGGTAAGCAGACTTACCTCCCTCATGTACACTCAATGGAAACACTTTGGAAAGCGAAGATGACCTTTTGCTGGTTAACTAACTATAGAACTTGCCCTTGGGGTTAGCTCATAGCTTTTTACATTTTTCACTCCCATCCCTACCCCATTGTTGCACTGATTCAAGGTATAAATCAAAGTTCTTCTTAGACTGTGGAAGAGATTTCATGAGTCATTTGAACTATGCTGAATTAGTCCAAGAGCAGCTGTCTTACTTGATCGCCAGTGCAAGTATAGTGATTGCTTCATAGATTTTATTCAATAAATGCCCAGTGGAAGGAATTGGACTTTTTCCCTTTAATACTGATGGTGCAGTTTTTAAATGTTGCTTGTTTCAGAATTCTTTAAGAGAAACAATAAAGTCAACTTGGAGTGGAGATCATGATCTTTATGTCATGAATATCAAAAAGTCAGCTGGCGTGGTAGCGCACGCTTGTAATCCCAGTACTTGGAAGGCTGAGACAGGAGGATTGCAGGTTCGTGGCCAGCCTCAGCTACTTAGTGAGACCCTCTGCAACTTAGTGAGACCCTGTTTCAAAATAAAAATTAGGGTTGGGGGTGTAGCTCGGAGGTAGAATGCCCCTAGGTTCAATCCCTGGAAACACACACACACACACACACACACACACACACACACAAAAGAATATCGAAAAGTCATGGTAATGACTGAAGAATATTAAGCTTAGAGGAGTCCCCTCCAAGCACACCATTGGGATGATAAACAGTGCCAACTGTTTGGTAGTAGCTGCAGAGGATAGTACTTAACAGAGAAGGCTTTTAAGACAGCCAGTATGGGAAGAAGAGTGAGCCCTCACAGTACAGGGGCTCACTAACGTATCCATTGTGGAAAGAACTTCAGGCACAGCTTTCACCTTAATCGATACCAGAGAATTCACAGGAGGAATCTTGTGAGGGCAAGGAGTATGGAATAAAACCTTTGGGCCCTACTCCTCACCCACCCACCATCAGAGAATCCACCGCGACTCCAAAAGCCATTGGTGTAACAATGATGAGAATGAGGTTCAGCTGAATATAACTTAAAAAAATGACTTAGTAAATGTTTATTTTTCCTAATAGAAGAGGCCAAAGACAGGACTGATGAGGTGGTTCCATGGCATCACTAGGGCCCAAGTCTTCTGCCTTTCTGCCCCACCATCCTAGTCCAAGTCATCCACTGTTAAGGTCCTCATATGATCCTCAGTGGCTGCTGAAGCTCCAGCCATTACACGCAAAATGTAGACAAAAGGCAGAAGGATAAAAAGAGGCATCTACCAGTTCAGTCAGCTGTCCCAGAGGAACCTTCCCCTAAATCGCTTAGCATGTATGTTTTAGGCTTAAGACTTTGGGAAACAGGAAAGGGTGTGTTATTCTGAGTTGCAGAGTGCCCAGCTGAAAATTAGCCTTGTCTCTCTAAAGAAAAGGGGGAGAAAGGATGTTGCAGAAGCAACATCTAGTCTTTGTCCCACTTCCTATTCCTTCCTATTCAGATTAGACTGAGTCCAAGCTGACCAGAAGCAACAATCAACACCACGTTCTGAAAGGAGACCAAATATGTAGAAGATGCAGATGTAATTTTTTGAGACACTACAAATTTTCTTTTTTTTTTTTTCGGTATCGGGGATTGAACCCAGAGGCGTTCTACCTCCGAGCTACACCCCCGGCCGTATTTTTTATACTTTATTTTGAAACCGGGTCTCGCAAACTTGTGGAGGGCCTCACTAAAGTAGCCGAGGCTGGCCCCAAACCCGGACCCTCCGGTCTCCGCCTCCCAAGTACTGGGATTACAAGCGTGCGCCACCAAGCCCGGCTAGACACTACAAATTTTCATGGAAAGTCAGTCATTCCATTGCTTAGGAAGCCATAAAAAGTTAAATTGAGTTGCGTGTTGTGGCACACGCCTGTAATCCTAGTATTTCGGAGGCTGAGACGGGAGGATCACAGGTTGGAGACCAACTTTAGCAAAGTAGTGAGACTGTAAGCAACCTGTGAGACCCTGTTTCAAAACAACAAAAAAAGTGCTGCGGGTGTAGCTCGGAGGTAAAATGCCCCTGGTTCAATCCCCAGTACCAAAAGCAAAACAAACAACAACAACAAAAAAAGTGGCACCAGAGATATTTCCTCTGATCTTGAGGGTTTTGTTGGGGTCACTAAATAACACTTAGCTCCCTGGCATAGTTTAAATCAGTTTGATTCTGTTCAGTTCAAGAAGGAAAGTGCAGCGCCGGGCGTGGTGCAGCACGCTTGTGATCTCAGTACGTGGGAGGCTGACAGAGGAGGATCGCAGGTTCGGAGGACAGCCTCGGCAACATAGCCAGACTCTCAGCAACCTAGTGAGACCCTGTTTCCAAACAAAAAAATTAAAAGGATCCAGAGTAAATGGCTCACAGTCTGCGCCGCGGATTCTGGCTCCCGTTAGTTTCCCATTGTAATGATTTACGTTAAAGTGGGACTCGGGTGGGTCCCGGGAGGAGCCTGGAGTGCGGGGTGAAGAGCGGTCTGTGACGGGCGGAAGTTAGCCGTCGGGCTCCGCCCCGCGCACCAGCGAGACGAGGGCGGCGCTCCTAGAGAGGCACGGATCCGGCCGGAAGTAACCTCGGATGCCCTCTCTGTCCGCCGGAAGTGCCTCTCCGCCTCCAGTCCTGCAACCGGAAGTACCCGCGAGACTTGCCCGCCCAGCTGCACCCCCGGGTCGGGCTCTGCGGAGGCCAACCCGCGCCTCCCAACTGTGGAGTCCTCCACGAGGTTGCTCACGTCTTCGTCGTGCATATTCCCTGAACGTTTGGTCTATGAATCAGCAACTGGACACGCCCTATTTGAGTGCCTACTGTGTGCCAGGCCCATGCTAGGTGCTGTCACGCAGTCTTAATAGGATACATTCTGGGCTCTCCAGAGAGTCCTGGCTACTGGCATCTCAAGTGCATCTATACGTGCGTTCAAGAATTCACCAGTATTTGTTGAATACCAGGTACGTGCTAGGCATGTGAGTCTATGCAGAGATAAGCACCTGTCCTGAAGGTGCAGGGATGGTTGGTGGTGGGGTGATCTGTAACACGAGGTGAAGAGAGTGTGGTGGGTGCGGTTTTCCATGGGAACATTCCACCGCCAGTTGTGTAGCTCAGAAGACAACCCCCCCCCCCGTATGTTATGTTTGGAGGTGTACTGGAAGGCTACACGAAGTGGCATTTGCGCTGTGCCTGGGAATTTACTTTAGAGGATGGTTCTTGCTGTAAAGTGCAAAATGAATGGAAAAAAAAAATTGAAGCTGGGCGTGGTAGCGCATGCCTGTGATCCCAATACTTGGGAGGCTGAGACCAGAGGATCGCAGGTTGCAGGACAACCTCAGCAGTTTAGCGGAACTATGAGCAACCTAGGGAGACCCTGTTTCAAAATAAAAAATAAAATAGGGCTGGGGGTGTAGCTGGAAGGTAGAATGCCACTGGGTTCAGTCCCCAGCACCACACACACACACAATACACACACACACACACACACACAAATTGAATAGTCAGCATTGCAGTTACATGAGGACGTTGGGAAAACCATAGTTTTCTTGAAGGTAGAAATTATGTCTTTTATTCCAGAGTTTGCTTTATGCCTGGAAAATAATGAGGTGCTCAGTAAGTTGAGTGACAATCCAGTAAAACTCAATAAAGATCAGATTCTGGGGAGTTTGAATTTAATCTAAGAAGTAACACAATATTAGCTGTCCACAGAGGCAACCATCTCATTCCTCCTTGGGTAAAATTATCCCTTTCCCAAGCTAAAGTGTAAGTTGCTCAAACATTATTATTGTTAACCCTTTCCCCTCATATCTTACATCCCTTACCTCTGGGATAAAACCCTTTAGTGTTCAAGATATACTTATTCGTTTCACTTATAATAGAGGAAGCAGGCTCAGCTTTTTTACATTTATTTACTTATTTGTTTGCAGTACAAGCGATTGAACCCCAGGGTGCTATGCCACTGAGCTATGTTCCCAGCCCTTTTTATTTTTTAGTTTGAGACTGGGTCTCGCTAAGTTGCCCAGACTGGCCTGAAATTTGTAATCCTCCTGCCTCAGCCTCCTAAGTAGCTGGGATTACAGGCATGGGCCCGTGACCAGCAGGCTCAGCTTTTGAGAATGACCTACAATGGAGACAAAGATATAAGTACATTACATAGGGTTTTGAAACTCTTGTAATTTGCATGTTTCCGATCAATTCTCGTACTTTAGATGTACATTCGGAAAAACATTTCTGAAGCATAGACCTCAGCCAAGTGAACTTTTCTCCAGCTTCTAAGCTCAACATGTTTGAAGCTTTACCAGATTCTGCCTCTGAAAACGAAGACAGCCTGGTGAAAGTGAAGGCGGAAGATCCCACCTGGGAGCAGGCGTACAACCCACAGGAGGGCAGTGCCCACACTCAGGAGTTTTGCCGCCTGAGATTCCGGCAGTTCTGTTACCAGGAGGCTCCTGGGCCCCGGGAGGCTCTGGCCCAGCTCCGAGAACTCTGCCATCAATGGCTGCGACCAGAGATGCGCACGAAAGAGCAGATCCTGGAGCTGCTGGTGCTGGAGCAGTTCCTGAGCATCCTGCCCAAGGAGCTGCAGGCCTGGGTGCAGATGTATCCTCTGCAGAATGGAGAGGAGGCGGTAATGGTGCTGGAGAATCTACCTGCCGGACGTGGAGACACAGGAGAGCAGGTGGGAAGATAACGCACATGGAGCTGTTCGTTTTTCACTTTTTATTGAAATAATTTTAAATGTACAGAAGAATTGGGAGAAGAGTATAGAGAACTCCTGTATACTCCTCACCCACGTTCACCAGTTGTTAACATTTGTTTGATGAGGTACCCTACCCACCCCATACTCTTGTGCAAGCAATCTCTCTCTCTCTGCAAATGTGTATTTATTTATTTATTTTTGTGGTACTGGGGATTGAACCTAGGGTCTTCTACGTCCCCAGCTCAGTTTTATTTTATTATTCATTTATTTATTCATTCATTTATTTTGGTACAGGGGATTGAACCCAAGAGCATTCTGCCTCTGAACTATACCCCAAACCGTGTGTGTGTGTGTGTGCATGTATGTGTGTGTATGTGTTTATTTATTTATATATTATTTTTGTGGTACTAGGGACTGAACCCAGGAGCATTCTACCTCTGAGCTACACCTCCAGCCCTATTTTATTTTTTATTTCGAAACAGAGTCTCACTAGGTTGATGAGAGTCTCACTATTTGCTGAGGCTGTTCTCGAACCTGTGATCCTCCTGTTTCGGCCTCCCAAGTATCACTTGCTGTGCTTTAAAGGAGTACATGGGGATTTGCTGTGTTGTGAAGTCGCTCACCACTCTGCAGTCCAGTTTCCAGGATGCTTTTTCAAGGTGAATCTTTTGTCTCCAGGCCTCTCTCTGCATTCAGGGACAGGACATGCACCTCGTGGTAACAGAATATCAAGGAGCCTCTTTAGAGTGTCAGAGCCTTCAGCTCCTGCCTGGGGTCACCACCCTCACCTGTGAACCTCCACGTCTCCCCCAAGAAGTGAGTGGTGAGTGCCAGAGGGTGACTTCAGTGGGGACACTGGGAGCAGGCCGCTGACAGGTGCATGGTTTTCTCAGTAGAAACTTGGTTATCTGTGTCTTCAAGTTTTTGTTTTTATATACATTTTGAAATGATTACCACAGACCTCTTAACATATCTGTCACCTCACAGCTACCTTCTGTGTATGTAGTAGGAAACTTTAAGATCTGCTCTCAGCACATTTCCAGTATACAATGTATTAATAACTGCAGTTACCATGCCATATGTCAGGGCTCTAGAACTTGTTCATTCATAACTGTAAGTTTTAACATCAAGTTTTGGGTTTTGTCTAACCCTGTATCTAAGCAGTCTTTTTTTTTTTTTTTTTTTTTTTTTTT